>JAJHUR010132217.1:32385-155298 GCA_027495735.1 Lutjanus campechanus | reverse complement strand
TAAAATGTGAATATATGTTGCTTATACAGGTCCCTCAGCAAGATCTTTTAACAGTCTTTAAAATGTGTTTTTTCTTTTAAGTACAGGAAACAGGAAAGGAGAATGTTGACTGAGGTTATGCTGGGAACTGAGCTTGGTCAAGTGTTAGTGTAGCACAGAGCAAAAAGGGTCAGTTGTGACACTGTTATTTCTTTTAACTCAGTTTATATGATTAAAATCTATTTGCCACCAGTTGCCTAGTTGCCTAGTTTTCTGCAAAAATAGAAATAGACTTGATTTGAATGTATAGTGCCCACAATTCATAGGTGTCGTGCTGCTGGAGTGCATCAGAACTACGCTTCAACTTTTTTTTCTTCAAGTGAGGTAAGGAAAATGCTCACAGTTTGCACAATCTGTTTTTCTGAAGATCAAATCAGACAGAGGGCAGTTTTTGCAGTGAGAGGCGCCTTTTTCCAGTTGTTTCGCAGTAGAGAGAGAGAGAGAGAGAGAGAGAGAGAGAGAGAGAGTGCTAATGTGGACTGACTGCTGTCATACTGTCAACATGATGAAACTATTGATGAAGTCAATCTAACACTTGATCGTGTGCTCACTTATAGTTGGCTTGCCAATGTGAGAACATACAACTTATTTTTTCAGAGTTACAGTTGCTCCCAACCCCCGGGCAATTGTAATACTGACTTCTTGCATTGAATATAATATTACAGCCTTGTCCTTATTAGTGAAATTATATCAGTTGCATTTTTAAAATGTTTCTTATATCAAACAACAACTTTTTTCATTTATTTGAATATGAAGAGAAATGTAAAACAAATCTTGCTCCTGGTCTCCCTGCTGCTGAAGGGCAGCTGTTGAATGTTGGTTGACATTTCTCTGTTTCTCTTCCCTACAATCTAAAGATTTTCTCTGTTGTTTAACTTTAAATTGCGGCACCACTGGTGCTTTTTAAAAAAAATCAGATGTCCTGAAGTCATTTCACCTTTTGAGCTGTGCGCTATGAAAAAATAGAAACAGCTGTGGTTCAGAAATTACAGATGTTCAGTTGCTCTGGGCTGAAAAATGTGAACTTTAAACTGTCTCAGCTTTAGAAAATTCATCACTTGAGCATTTTAAGATAATTGTTTGTTCGTTTCATAGATTTTACACGGCATAAATAGTCTGTAAAGACGGAAGAGTCGAAAAAGAGAAACAGGGCAAAGGTCATGTACCAGACCATCAACACGCTCCACTGAAGCACTGCGTCACCAGATGACCTTGGATAAACAAACTTCATTTTACCAGGTGCAGACGGGTTTAACCGCTGACACTGTTTCAGCTGTAAATTCTGGCAAAGCACACAAGCAACAAAATCCCTTATCATCCACATCTTAGTTACACAAATTCAGCCTGGCTCGGTTCACTCGAATCCGTCTGTAACGTCACTCCTCCGCTGCTCCAGCAGGGTCACCCGGTGCAGGTGTTCTTGTTATCCAGATGTCATTCATAAAATAACTCCATTGTGCCAGGAGCTGTCTGTGTCTTGTCAGCTGCCCTCGATTTACCGAGGCGGAAGTATTTCTTGGAGTAATTGATGGGAATTATGTGTGCTAGCCAAGTGGCTGCACTGCTTGCATGTTTTAGCTATCAAAAGATAAGAGGAGGCTGTTTGATTTACACAGAGTCTGGGATGGAGCCATCTTTCCGAAAAAGATGTTCTTTACTTTTGTGGCTTCTGTTAGACTGACTTTTGTGCAAAAAGTACAATTTGAATACGAGATGTTTAGGACAAAAAGCCTGTTGTCTGAAATAATAGGGAGACAGGGATCTTTAAACTTCTCTTTGCTAAACTTTTTTTATGGACATTTCAGCTTGTAAATACTACTCTGTAGGCTAGTTTAAAAATCTTTCCCCCATTCCTTCCTCTGCAGAAAATACTGATACTGATAATATATCTGATAATATATCTAATAATATTTGTGTCAGTAACTTGACTTAATAATAATCACTGAGTGAACTATGGATGTAACAAATCCAGATATTATTTGAGAATTTACCTTTTTCACAATAGGAAAATAGTAATAAGTAATAGTAAAATAAATAGAAGGAAAAGGACAGATATTATTGACATTTAAAAATGCTTTTCATGATACAAAAAGATGATTTTTTTAATGAAAAAAAACATTTTCTTCAGGCTTGAAGGAATAGTTTAAAAATTTGCTTTGTTGTTTGGAGTAAGATGGAAACTAGAGCTGCATGATTATTAATCAATTATTTAATTAACTGCCAAATATTTTGATGATCGATTAATCAATTTTTTAACAAAAAAGTTAAAATTTTCTGATTCCAGCTTATTAAATGTTTCTTTACTCCTCTATGACAGTAAACTGAATATTTTTTGGTTGTGGATGAAACAAGACAAGGTCGTCGTCTAACAGTAAGAAACAACTATTAATCGGTTAATAAAGAAAATAATCATTAGTTACAGCCCTAATTGACACCACAAAAATATGAAGCTACTGCAAGAAAGATTTTAGCTTAGCTTCTCATACAGACTGATCATTTCCTCTGGTGGTTGCCTGGCAACTGGTGCCAACCAAGAAACACGCTGCCTTCAACTGGAACTCTGAACTTCTGATTACGACGTGGGAAGTCGTGTACGCGACATGCTTGGTGTTCAAGTGGTCCGGTCTTGAGATCACTGCTGCTCAGCATAATAAAAATGTGCTGGAAGTATCCACATTTTTTTCCAGACATACTATGAAATTACAAAGAAAAACTTGGTATGACTAAAGAATCATGCAGACTTCTTCCTTATGATCAGATCCATACATGCAAAGATTTATACAGCTCAGATTTATACACTGCTGGGTTTTTTTTGTACAGATGATAACATACTGAATAGTGAGCTTTACAGGTGCTGATAGACACATTTTGTTTCTTTGACAGCTCCAGGCTCTCTGTTTCCCCTTTTTTTCCAGTCTCTCTGCTATGCTAAAGCTAACCAGCTGCTGGTTTCAGCCACAGATTGACTTTACAGAGATGATGGTGATATCAATCTTCTCATCTAACTTTCAGCAACAAACCAAATAAGCGTATTTGCCAGAATAAAAACTATTCATTTAATTAAGTGTGCGGTGAATAGCGGCCAAGGCTTGACTGTGCAGAACCATGAGGTATGATCACCACGTCCTATTTTTTCCCCCCTCATCAATCACCACTGTTCGGCAGTGGTTCCCAAACTTTCTCTGGTATGCCCCCCCCTTCAGAGACTGAAAAGAGTTCACGCCCCTCACCACACTTTTTTTTTGGGAAATCATTAACAATAATTGGGAAAGCAACTGATTAAAAAAGGATCCAAGCTGAAGTTCATGAAATGAAGGTAAGTATGATGGCATCTGCATCTGCATTCTTTTGTTTGTATAGTTTCTCTAAATTGTATTTTTTTTTCCACCTTTTTTCAGTAATTTCGTCTTGTCATCCACTGTCCCCCCTGCAGCAGCTCTACGTCCCCCCAGAAAAACATGCACCCCAGGTTAACAAGTACTGGGACAGAGCAAGCGGACACTTTAGCTTTAGACTGCTAAAGTTGCTCAACTGCACAGTATTAGCCATATTAAGCAGCTGCCCAGTATGAAACTTCTACCACAATGCAAACGTAAAAAACAGAACACAAATGGAAAAAAAAAAGAAAAAAAAAGCTGCTGCATATATTATGTCACTCTGGATCAGATTTGTCCACCTGCTGGAAATTGATTTGCAGCATGAGAATAAAAACAAAGTTTACGTTAGCCCAGGTGCAAAAGTAACAATAAAGCAATAAACAGGACACAGTATTATGCAGCAGCGCCGGCGTGTAGTGCTGACAGGAGTTCCAGAGGGCACTGTTCAGTACAAATGGAGCAAAAGCGTGCAGAGTTTTCTCAGAAAGGCCTCTGGAAAAATCACTTGTAACATGTTTATCCTCCTCCTCATCCTTGGTAAGACAGAGATAGATAAAACATTTGTCTTTAAAGAGATCCATTTTGCTAACAGGAAGGGGTTTCTGGGAAATGTGGTCCTAAGTCTGAGACAGACTAGAACAAAAAAAAAACCACACAGGTAGTGTCACATGGAGGCTGACGAAGCTCTATTTGTAGCAAGACACTGTATGATGATTGATTTCAACCCAAACAAGTTGATATTAAATGCAAACTTTTCGACTTTGGACTTATTTATTTAAAGTGAGAACATCCTGGCAGAGAATTCCCATCACCTTAGACAAACTGCAGGCGGTTGGTCGGAGCCTCCTGCTGTCAGTCGGAGTTTCAGATGGGAGGTTCCCCAGGATGTGGGGAGGATGTGGGTTGCATCCAAATGATATGTCCTTCTTCTTCTTCTTCTTCTTCTTCTTTTTCTGTGTGTGTGTGTGTGCATGTGTGATTGGGGCAGGGGGAGGGGTGTTATCATTGATGTGTGAGTCATCCTGACCCTCCCCTCCTCTCCCTGCACTTCATGTGGCGTGTGTGTGTGTGTGCGTAAAAGTGTGTGTGTGTGTCTACACTCATAGAAATAAAGATGCCAACTAGAACTACAAAGGGTTCTTCAGCTTGTCCCCACAGGAGTCACAGTTTGTTTTCTGTTAGAACATTTTATAGAGGTTCCACTTGGGACACTTTCAGAGGGTTCTGCCTAGATCCCAGCATAAAGGGTTATACCCCAAACCATCTGTGAAAGGCTTCTCTCTGAGAGGTTCTACAGAGAACTCTTCTATGGTGTAATGGTTCTACTTAGAAGTCTCTCTGGGTGTTCTATCAAGAAACCATGGGTGGTAACGAGCCTACCCAAGGGGGTTCTCCAGAGAGAATTCTCTGTAGAACCTCCTGGCAGGGTTTTCATATTCCAAGGAGTTTATCTAGAACCCAGCCAGGAGGTTCTGCCAAGAACCTTTCCATATTTTAAGTGTTTTATCTAGAATCTAGCTAGGGGTTCTACCAAGACCCATTTTATACTCCGAGAGTTTTATCTAGAACATGCTCAGGGGGTTCTACCAACCTTTTTAAAATATGATTCAAAGAACCCTTGATGAAAGAGTTCCTCGAGGATTTCAACAATGCTTGAAGAACTCTGTCTTCCAAGGGGGGTTCTTTGGATGAAAAGGGTTCTTAATGGAAGGTTTAGTCTTACAAAGAACCCTTGATAGGCCCTTTCTTCATAAAAAAGGGTTCTTCAGAAGCAAACAGTTCTGGGTAGAACCTCATCCCTTCAGGAAGAACCCCTGTGGAACCCTTATTTCTAAGAGTGTGTGTGCATGTGCGCGTCCTGTATGTTTGGCGACGTGTGTTTATGTGTTTGTGTGGAAGTCAACATGTTTCTAATGACATGAAACAGGTTGCGTGTGCATGGCGTGTTGTTTTTTTTTACATGTATGCGTGTCATGGCGTATGGCGTGAGCATCCGTGTGTATTGTGTGTGTGTGTGTGTGTGTGTGTGTGTGAGGTTGGTAAAGCAGTGGTGAGTCATCCACAGGCCAGCATTGCCTGTTACCATGGGTCACACACAGCAGGTACCCCACCTCCCCATGTAATCCTCTCTCTCTCTTTTTTTTTTACCCACCTCTCCTCTTCTTCCTTATCCTCTTCCTCCTCCTCTTCTTTTTCCTCTCTGACTCACAGATGACTCCCCCATCACCACCACCAATGACATCACCACCCCCTCCCTAACACTTTGTTGTGGTGAATCATACTGTACGTTGAGATTTGCTCCGCTCCCGTCTTCAGCCAACCAGCAGGGCGAACCTGAATGTCACCCGTTCATTCATAAAATCAGACTCAAGACGCTGGAGCGCTTATCTCTGACTGCTGTGACGGTTCGGTAGGTAGGATAGTTTAGTGATGTCATCCGTTATTGCATATATACAGTGATGTAATCAAAGGGATTAGACACACACAGACAGATATTCTGGTTTCATTTAGAGAAAGATCCTACATGCAAACAGTTTTCCTCTTTATGCCAAATTCCTTTCTGCTCATTTTTTAAAATTAATCCACAATTTATTTGCTGTATTTTTCAGTTTCACAGGAGTTTTTCTCTTTCTTACTTACTCAAAGTCACACAAGTTCATATTGTAGGTGCAGTTTTTAAGCCTCACTGTGGAGGTACATGACTCAAGTCACAAATGTGACGACAGAAGATGTGACAAAATTGAAAAAGAGTTTGCAGCTCCACTTGGACTCTGCAGGTCACATTTTGTCTGTGTGTCACATAATATCACATTTAAGAAGACGGAATGAGAGAATATTGACCTTTTTTCTTAAAAAATGACTCAAATCAGTTATAAAAATATTGATTAATTTGATAATTGATTCATAACCAATTAATTGTTGCATCTCTGGAATCAGTTCATTTATCTTCATTTCCTGAATCAACTCACGTTAACTTTATTCATTCATTCAAGTTGACTCTTAATTCCCCAGATCCACTGTGTTTGAATCAGTCCCACAGCATCTACAAAGAACTAATGTGTTACTTTTGAAAAAATAATATACCAAATAGAAATGTGTTCACACTCAAACTGCAGTATGCAAAACATGCAGGTTGAAAATTACATACAGACGGAAATGCAACAACTTCCAACTTTGTTCAACATTTGAAGTTGCACAAAGAACAGTAAGTCGATGCTCTGTTGTTAAAGTAGCATTACATTTGGTGAAGAGTCTCAGGAAAGCTTCTTGGATGAGAGGCGAAACGTCTTCAGAAAAGACATTTAAACAAGTCCAGTTGCTTTTGATTTAATCTTTCCTGAGATTACAATGACCTGGATGAATGAGAACATTGACGGACATTTGGTGAAGAGCTTGTTTAGTGATCAAAACTCAAAGTTTAGGACTTGACTTGGGACTTGAGTGCACAAATTTAAGACTTATTAGGGTAACGATTTAGATTACAGCCCGTAACGTACTGTGTAATTACTCTGGAGTTACCGTGTAATCTTTTTAAAATGACGCTGCACCAGCAGAGTACCTACCAATACATATATGTAGGTACTGGGTAACTAGATGGAATAAAGGGGTAAGGATTCTGGATTTTACAAAGAGAGATATTGTTTTAACAAATGTGTACCTATTCTATCATCACAGGGTAAGTATGAGTGGTAACATTTTAGATTACAGCCCGCATGTTCTGTCTTTATTATCACAAACATCCAGATAGTTGCTCAGTAGATCATACTTACTCTGTATTGTATTGGTAGGTACTGTGCTGGTAACTACGCAGGACATTGCACATAATATCACATTTAAGTAATCTAAAAATTTATAGAGTCAGAAGCATGTAAGACGGAGCTGCTCAAAGATTTTAACATCTCCACTGACCACTAGTAATGCTATGGAGCAATGCAACAACAAGCATAGCAATCCAGTGTTAATTTTGACAAGAATTTTACATTAAGTTTTAGCCTTTTCACATTTTATTTTTTTGTTATTGTTTTGTTTTAGTCCAGCTTTAGTGGAACTGGAACTTTAGTTTTAATCAGTGTTTTAGTCATAATTTTCTCAGACGGTTTCATAATGCTGTAATGAATAGGATGTTTCTCCCGGCTGTAAAAACTTTATGTGAGAAGTAAGCACACCTTGAACTGTGTGTTTAGTCATCTGAAAATGTGCTACTGACACATTCTTTCATATCATATAAAAATGAATGCATGAGTCATCACTGATGCGTCGTCATTGGTTTTCAGACACTGATGATGTTTATTTCCTGACAAAACAGACTTCTTATGTATCACTTCTGCTAAATTCAGTGCCATATTTCATTTATTATAAGTCTGACTTAATTAATTACCAGCTCGAAAAATGTGTTTCTGAGGCAGACAAGCATTATCTGGGAACTATTATTATCTGGCATATAGGCATGGCAAAGTCTAAAATATTCCCTTCATGAGGAAGAAAATGCTTTTGATATATTTATTAGACCTCTATGATGCACATAATGCACACTCCGCACTTCATCGGCCTATGTGGGATTTGTGTGTGTGAGAAAAATGGCAACAAAATGGAGAGAGCCATGAAAATGGTGACAATGCAGCTACACTGGTTGCTGTAAGTCAACTTAACAGTTCTTAAATCTGTATATTTATTCAGTTTATTTCAAAATGTTAACTGCTCCTGGCTAGTTATTTGGGCTGACATGTTAACCGACATTTATTATAAAAGATATAGTTCCTTTACCACCAAATTGCAAAAAAAAAAAAAAATAAGAGAAAGAAGAAAAAGAACAAGGGATCCTTAATTTTCTGACTCTTGGTTAGAATGTTAATGTTTGTCTGCATGTGGGAATAAAACCTGCAGTATGTCGAAGGCTGATGCAATAGAATGTGCTTTCTACAGCTTTTTCTGTCACCATTTACCGTAAATGTATCATATCAAGATTTTGCAACGTTCAAATAAATGGATTACCATCCCTTCATTGTAATGTAATGTCATCACATATCTCCCTTTAGTTTTCTTGCTTGGTTGCACTATTTAATCTATGATATGAAAAGTGACCCTTGTTTCTCACTTTACTGCTTACCTCCTCCACAGACTGCTGACGAGCTGAGTTCCTCCGGACGTTTCTGAATGTCATAAAACGCAAATCCGCCGTGTTGTCTGTGTTATTACCTGGCAGAATGTCTGAGAATGCCAGTGGTTAATGAGATGCCGCAGAGAGAGGCGACTTTATCCATGACTTCATCCTGTTGTGATGTCAAAGATAAGAGAGTGCGGTCACTTGGCCTTTTTAAAAAAATGTTTTTATCTCTGCATCAAAAGACTGTAGAAGCTGTGGCAATAATCATCTCTCTGCTCTTAATGGCGTGTATTCTATTGCACTTCTATTGCTCTGTTGTTACACACCTCACATGCTTGCTCTTGTGTTTTGGTTAAGTTTTTGATGGTAAAAGACGCCACCCTCCAACTCATGAGACTATGAGTATCACTCTTCTTAAGGTTGCACCAACAAAGATAAATTGTTAAGCCTGATCAAATCATGGTTTAACTTTAAATTCTAACTAGCCAATAGGAAAAATTTAATTTAAACCTCCCTTTAAACCTTAGTTTAGTTTTTACTCCAAACCAAGATTACATTTTTACATTTACTCAATTTTCTTTCACTCCAGTTATTAATTCAGCCAACAATTTTTTTTCTCTCAAAGGAAGAGAAATTAGAGCCTCTCTGCTGAGCTATCATGAGTAGGATAACTAGGCTAACTAACTTTTTAGCTAACTAGCAAACAGTGTAATGTTTAATTAGCTGTTTAGCTAGCAAGCAAATAATATAACATGGTTTAGTAAGCGTTAGTTTTAGCTAGCTAGCAAACAATGTAGCATTTTTAATTTTGTAGCAAACTAGCAAACAATATAACTGTTTTTTTTTTTAGCTGGCTAGCAAACAATGTAATGTTTTGTTAACTTTTTAGTAGGGCTGAAAGATTTTGAAAAAAATATCTAATTGCGATTATTTTGACTGATATTGCAGTTGTGATATGATTTGCGATATTAGAGGTAATGATCATTTTTACATCATGATTCTTATTTTGATTGAAAAATATTTTAAAATGACTATGGTGTGTTTTTTGCAGGACATCTCTGCCTCACGACAATCATTCATGTAAATGTTTTTTTTGACACACTGCAAAAAGCAAGTATTGCAATTTCGGTAAAATTTCAATTTCTTATGCAGCCCTACTTTTCAGCTGGTTAGCAAACGATATAACTGTTTTTTAAAACTTTTTTTTTAGCAAGCTAGCAAACAATGTAACATTTTGTTAACTTTTAGCTAGATAGCAAACTAAACACACACACACACACACACACACACACACACACACTCACACACACACACACACACACACACCCCTCCTCTATACTAGGCCCTGACATATTTGTTTATTCAATCATTTTATTTTGCGGTATTTGGGTAAGCAAGCGTGTCCATATTGACTAAACTCTATTTCACTGAGTTCTGTTCTATCCTATTCTGTTCTATTGCACATTTCGGTCTACATCACTAAACTTGGATTTACTAAATTGAGAATGCTTTGTTCTGTTTTTGCTTAACTCTGATCAGAATTTTAGATTAAATTAATCTTTGTTGGTGCAACCCAGTCGTGGAGCCCCATGTTCGACCCTTCAACATGTGGAGAAATGCAAAACTTGACAGGCCTGGGATGCCTAGTTACCGTTGCTAAGCCATGATTAGACAGTTGCTGTTGGAAGGAGGGTATGGGCAGTATGCATTGGATTGTATTATGTTATATTTCATTGTAGTTAATAACATTTCTATTCTGTTCGACTCTGTTTTAATCTATTCTAGATTGTGAGCTGTCCGTTTTGAGTTGTCTCGGACACCTCAAACACACTTCCTGTCAACACTTTAATTACTGTTA
The DNA here is from genome assembly GCA_027495735.1 of Lutjanus campechanus. Lineage (NCBI taxonomy): Eukaryota > Metazoa > Chordata > Actinopteri > Lutjaniformes > Lutjanidae > Lutjanus > Lutjanus campechanus. The sequence goes on along the minus strand of JAJHUR010132217.1, from coordinate 144,920 downwards.
CAAATCAGTGCTCTTGGCAATCTAGCTCATATTTGACTGCACATGCTGTAACCATGGCAACAACAAACCTTACACAACACTCAAAAGTAATGGTGAAAACGAACTCACGCTTCAGCCAAAGATATTCATTACATCTGCCAAGAATATGAGTGTTTTCTTATCTGCTCCCTGTGGTATAAATACTGATAATTTACTTCTTCTTACTGCAGTATTGTGTTATAATGTGTTGTATTGTGCTGTATTATTGTACTGCATAATATTGTGCCAGTGTCACACAGTTTGTGTTCGTTCTGCTGGTGTGAATCCACCTGCCGTCTCCCCCCTCTCTCCCTCGTCTTACAGGGCTTTTTGTGAATGGAGACTTGCTGTGCTATGACGGGAGGATGGATGAATGGGAGGGAGAGACGACGGGCGGATGAATGGGAGGGATGGAGGGACGCGGCGTGTGGCGAGGGAGGGAGGGAGGGATGTAGGCTACGTCACATTACGTTTCCGCAGTGCATCAAGGGAACTGGTCTGTCTGTGACTCATACTGTCAGGATGGGGAGGGGAGGAGGTGATGGAGAGGGGAGAGAAGGGAGAAGGGCAGAGAGAGGAGGAGGAGGAGACAGAGAGGAAGAGGATGAGGAAGAGAGAGAAGGGAAAGGAGGGGGCCTGGTCTTTTTTTGTCCTACCTTTTCGTGGCTTTTTTTCTCCCCCTTTTCCGTCGCTCCATCCCCCCCATCAGTGATGTAATACAGGTGACCTATTCATCTTCCTCTCCTCTTCCTCTCCTCTCTCATTTTTATCTCAGTCTCTCCTTCCTCTCTCCTCGCTCAGCTGACTGGCTGAATGCATGAATGAACAGGCCTCTCTCTGCTTTTATTGCGGTGGGGGAGGGGAGGACACAGGAAGCCGTGAGGCAGACGCAGAGCAGGAGAAGAGGAGGAGAGAACGAGCGATGGAGAAGAAAGAAAGAGGGAGAAGGAAGGGAGGAGGAGGAAGAGGAGGAGGAGGAGAGAGTTCCCATGGCATCTGAACAGATACACACTGACTGCTGATCTCATCCTTTACGTGTGAAGCCGCTGCTATTGTCTGTCCGTCTATGCGTGTATGTGTGCAGGCATATACGCGTCTGTGTGCGTAATGTATGAATGGATGCAACCTTGTTTCATTCATTGAGAAATTCATGTGCACATTCTCTGCATCTTCCTCCCCGTGTCACCTTAACATGCTTTACAGGAACTGTGAAAGAATGTAGGTAAAAAATATGAATACAGTGAGCTGTCACACAACCAGTGCTTTGATTTTAGTTGATAATTAGATCAATCTCAACTTGTATCTAATGGATTAAACAAAATGATCATATTTCTGATATTTCAGTTTTTTCCCAGCAACTCTCAGCAATTCTGTAAACCAGCGTTTTGTGACTTTAACAGTGTAATGTCAATTAAAAATTGCCTTTTAAAGAGTAAGGGGGGTATGCAGCACATGCAGGTAAAGATCACACACATTACTGCACAGTATTGTGCACTATAATGTATTTTTGCCTATATCTGATTTGCAGATATTTTACAGCTCATTTTGGCCAATTGCTGATACCAATCGATACACATTTGTTTTTCCACCTAATTGCAGAGACCATCCAGTCTCTCCTATAGTGAAAGCAACATATTATCAGAGGTTTTATTCACATAGAAGTATCTGACAGAAGCCCTAAACTGGAGCGTGTAGAAAAGGAAACTAGACTGCTTTTCAAGAACAGAGAAACAGTCAGGAGGTGGGTTAGCTTACCGAGCTGCAGATTAGCAGTTAGCAGGTCCTTAGTTTTGCATGGTCAGACCTCTTTCTACAGCGCTGAAAGGTCAGGCTCCACACGCTGATATTCTGCTACACGGGGAAAAAACACTTTGTTGCTTTGTTTGCATTTCTTTAAACCAATCACAAATGTCTTGGGTGGAGCTAAGCACAGAACACAGCAACGGTGCTGCTGCAAAATAGTGTAGAAAGGGAACTTGTTTTGGTGGAACGTTTGCATGTTGGTCAGCAAATTCTGGCATTTAAAAGACTACATCACTGCAAAAGAAAAGGTAACAGCTGTTAGCTTGTTTACATTCATACCAGTTGCGTCTCAGTCACTAATTTGCTGTTTTCAGCAGATAGGTTGCAGCTTGATGGTTGGTTTTGTTTGCCAGGGACTTAGACAGAAGTTAGAGGATGCTGCGATGGTGCTTGAAACAAGCAACCAATGGCAGACTTATGCCTGCAGTGCGCATCTGGTGAGTCACACTAGCAGGTCCCTCACTCCAGGCCTCGCCAGCGCTGGTCTGTGGCTGGCTCGTGAGTGGCGAGCTCCATCTTGTTTCGTCAGTTCAGTTTAGGTTGGTTCTGAGTGGATCCCGCAAAATAAAAGAGTTGGTTTTCAAACAAAAGTCCTTGAGCTCAAAGGTGGTTAAGCTGTAGCGTATCTACAGCAGAGCTTTCCAAAAGCTGCCATGTGCTACCACACAAGCATAATTAACGACTCCAGTGGATGCGTATGCACCTCACAGAGGCGTCATTTCAATAACTCACAACTTATCCACACTTTATTATTATTTCTCCATGAAAACCAATCCAAAGGGTTGCGGGAAAAGGAAAGGAAAAAGGGGGATATAACCCCCTGATCGCTCTTAACACGCCTCTTATTGTGATGACCCACTGCAGATGTGAACATAAAGTAAAATGCTTTTCAAAATGTTTACAGTCACTGGGCAAAATAAGAAAACTACTGCTGACTGTTTTTTCGCTGGTCCCTGTTTTTCTGTTATTCTTCACGAAACTTCAGAATGATTGGGATGACACCTTTTAAGACGGGCAATTAAATTGGTGCATGATCGGTAATGAGCGACACAGAGCATTAGCAACTAAAGAACCAGATATTTCCCTCAGGACTTGATGAAGACCAAAGCAGAGCTAAAAGGAGTGAATATGAGACTTACATTTGCCAGTTTGCATGGTTATTTTGCTCTGTTGGATCTGTAAAAAGGTTTGTTGGCTCATTAGTCATATCATCTTTATAATATGTCGAAGTTTACAGCTGGCTTCCACTACCCTGAAGTGGCAAACTTAGTGATGCTTTATTTCCCAACTTTGTAGCTTGGAGGACATTTTATTGTGACTGACTTGAAGCTCAAACTGTACCTCGCTGTGTGTGAGTTCTGAGCAGTAGAAATGGTTGAAGCCAGTTAGATCTGTTTCACCAGTAAGAGAAATAGTAAAGAGAGATGCAGAAGTGCTGTTCCTGCAAATTAATATATTTTACTTGCACATTTATTTAGAGCAGTGTTTAAACTGTTAACTTTAACTATAGTTCAGGTGATATAATTTTAAAAGATACCTGCCAGGCATATTTAAAGTTTATCCAGTGAGCTTTTAAAGGTATCACAGGATCTAGACAAGCAGAAATGTCTCAAATCTAAAACATGATCCAAAACATGAAAATAACCAAGTTGCTTTACAAATTAAGATTTTTTTAACATACATATTTTGTTAAGTATTTATAGAACATGTTTTATTATAAATTAAACTATCCAACAGTTTATACAGTTACAGCAGAAAAGATTAGTTGATTGACAGAAAATTAATTGGCAACTATTTTTGTGTTTTGAGTAAAACCATTTCGTAGTTCCAGCTCCATAAATGTCTAGATTTCCTGTGTTTCCTTTTAATGATTTAAATTTATCCGTAATATTGTTGACGAGCATTGTGAAGATCCATGATGAAAAGTACTTACACATGAACTGCAGGCTACAGCATGAAGCACAATTTCCTTATTTTACATTAAAAACTTCTCCCCTTATGATGATGTCCTGGAAGCTTCTTGTTGGCTGCACACAGTTCATATCTATGACATTTTATGAAACCTGAAATGAGTTGAAATTAAGTCTTCATGTAGATTATATTGTACCGAAGTGAAGGTGACTGGAGAAATACCTTCAGAGTAATCAACCTACTCTCTTACATTTTCCTGATTTCCTGCCTTTCATACTTTTACTTAAGTAACATTTTCCATGCAGGAATTTTACTTGTAACAGAGTATTTTTACAGAGTTGTATTAGTACTTTTACCTCAATAAAGGATCAGAATACTTCCTCCAATACTGTCCTTTGGTGTAGATGGATTTATTTGTTTTTTCACTGGAAGCCTGATCAGGGAGCAACATATGTAAATGGCTATAAACAGATATACTGTATGTAATACTGGTTACTTCTACAACTACATTATATATAGCTGAGCCTCTGTTCACATGTACCTAAGTATGCACAGTGCTATATGTAGTATGCATGTGTGTACAAATGTATATTGGGTCCAGATCTATATAGAACATATGAATGAGTGTGTGTGCGTGTGTGTGTGTGTGTGTGTGTGTGTGTGTGTGTGTGTGTGCGCGTGCACGCTCATTGCCAGTCATCAGACCCTGGTTGTCTCTGCCTCCACCTTGTATGAGTCAGAGCTGCAGTACAGTGTGGGAGGGGCTGGGATTGGATATCCTGCTGGTGGCTCGTCCACACACGCACACACACACACACACACACACACACACACACACACACACACACACACACACACACACACACACTTAAGTATTATTATACATGTGAGGACCCTCAGTGATGAAATATACATTCCCAAACCTTGACCAGCAAGATCCCCGCTGTGTTTGTAGATTATATGTAAAAGAACACACGTGAACGTATGCACATGGAGACACACACACACTCTGTATGCAGAAAGACATACAAGGAGACAAACAGCAAACAGCGACATATATGTCTGCACTTAACACACATAAGCACACATAGATACACTCCACAGACACACATACACACACAAACACAGCATGCTGTCACATCCGGCCCTGCGCTCCACAGCGTGGCCTATAATTAGCTGCCTGCAAAGCTGACTGCCTGGAGATGAGATGAGCTAACCAGAGAGAGAAGAGAGAAGAGAGGAGAGGAAGAAAAGGAGATGAGCTAACCACATGGAGGTAGATGCTCCTCCACCGAGAGAGGACGAAGAGGAGGAAAAATGTTGGGGAGGGGAGGGAGAAATAACCAGATAGAGGTGAAGCTGCAAATGATAGAAGCAGGTTTGGCATGTAATGGATTACATGTACCGGGATTATGTAATTAGGATACAAAAAAGGAACCTGTATTACAGGTACAGAAAAAAAAGATGGAAATCAGATTACAGTAACATTTGGTAAAACTGGGGATTATTTAGCAGGATTACAATTTTAAAATACATTTTAACATCAAGAACAAGTGTGCAGACACTTCACGAGTCTCAGTGAAACCAGGTAATCTTACGGTCAATTCATTATCATGACCTCAAGTGAAAAAAAAACTGCTTCTGGAAATCTGCCTTCAGCTGTAAAATAACTCAACTTCTAATATGAAGAAACATTTACAGGAAAGCCCAAACACTAATCTTAGCTACACAGACCAACAGCTAACTTTAGATACACAGACTAACTGCTAATATTAGTTACACAGACCACTCACTTACACTAGCTACAGAGACCAACCGCTAATGTTAGCATAACAGAAATCCAGGTATAGCTAGCTAACTTGTCAATACTACCACTTAATGGCTGTTTACTTTAAGTTTGAGTGTTGATGATGAATATAAAACATTATATTAGGAAAAACAATTCTTACAATTATTGAGGCAATCCAAATGTAGTGAAAGTAATCAAGTTACATTACCTTAATATTGTGATGCTTGGATTATTGATTACATTTTTTTTTAACAGCTAATCAGTAATTGGATTGGAATATTTTTTTAAAGTAACCTCCCAACCCTGGATGGAGGAGACAGGAATGTCTCCGGAGTGTGTTACAGTACGATGGGTGCACACACACACTCTGAGTGGGTGGCCCCAGCAAGGATTAAACACCAAACTCCTCGCAGTGACACACACTCGTCTTCAACCCATTCAGCTATACAAGGCAACCAAATACGGGATTGGAGATGTGTGCGGAGCAGACTGGAGCATTTTTTATGAATGGGGCTCCAGCAGCCAGAGCAGTAAAGTATGTCAGAGCACTATAATGAGAGCGGCGATGGTCTCTTAAGTAGCAAGATTTCATCTGTATAACAAAAGTAGGCTCGGCTGTGAATGAATGAGTCAGGATCGACGTAACCCGGCTACATCGGCACTGTAGGCAGGAGGAGGGGCTGTGGTGCTGGTGCTGGTGGCGGGGGGGCGGGGGATGGAGAGAGGGAGGGGTTTGTGTATGACTCATACTCGCTCCTCTCTCATTGTCACTCCACTGCAGTAGCATTGGAGGACTTCTGGCCTGCTGTGGGCTCTCCCTCCTTTATCTCCATCTCCCCCCTGTCTGCATCTCCATCGGTTTCCACAGCTTCTCTGCCACCGCACTGTCACTTTGTCTCATCCGCGTGTCTCTTCTAAAGTCTTCAGCTCTCACTTGTCTGTTGTGGTGCAGGTGAGGGGGGAGCTTTGCAACCTCTTGAACCCACTGATGGTGAGTCAGTTGGTGCAAACTTTATTTCAGAATTCCAGTAGAGATCCAAAATTTTCCAAAGATACCAAATAATTATGATAAAATGGTGCACATGACTAGAATATTTGTGTTTGATGCAATGGTGCAGCCATAAAAAAACATGAAATCTTAGGTTTCAATATTTCAGGTGGTGTAAACACCAGATTACAACAGAAGTGGAACAAGCTGATCAAGATCAAGCTTTAAGCCACTGCAGACAAACAAAAGGATGACTTATGAGTCTCAATCTCACAAAGTAAGTCTGCAAAAGAACAAAACAACACACATTTCTTTTTTGAGACACTGTTGGTTGTTTTAGTTGGCTGTGGTCAGTTATCCATGTACAGTCACCATCAGGTGGTTTTAAGTTCATCATTATGTTGCTAGTGACAACCATCACCAGTTTCTGTTTAAACCACCGATCAGTCACACAGAGTGAAAGGATCCCTGTACTGATAATGTTAAAGTGACTCCTTGTGTTTTAGACGCTTTGAACACCTCGCATTTTTACAGAAGCGCTCCAAATGTCTCACGTTGAAAAAACTTCCAAGTAAGAGCAGAAAAGCACCCAAACTGGTGGATATCTGGAACTATGTGATTTTAACTGTAGAAAACAGCAGCCTGGAGGCAAACTAGTGCCGTACTTGAGATTTTGGATAAGTTGTTTTCATAAAGTGTGCTAATAACTGTTAACATGAAGTACATTGTTTGTGTTAAGCTAATGTTAGCTCACTTTTCAACATCTCCCCAGGAACCAGCCTTGTGATTTATCTTCTATCTGAGGGCTGTTTCTGTGTCCAGCTTAGCATTTGGAAAAAGCCTCTTGCCCTCAATCAGAACCAGTGTCCTCTACCTGTCCCATTATAGATTTCAGCTGATGGTACAGATCTGAGTTCACTTCACTGTAAAATCACAATGAGGCTTAGAACACCTGATTCAGTGGTTACCTAGCAACATTTTTTTTTAAAAAAAGCACTGTGCTGCTCTTTTTAAAAAACAAGCTTCAACAACAAAAAAAGCAGTGCGCCTCATGTTTTGCAACCGCACAGATGCGCTCTGTCTGTATTGGCAACAAGAAAATATTGAACATCGAGAATCTTTTATCACGACTGTTTTGTGATTTTTGATTTGTTGATTTAGTTTTTATGTGATCAGTTTACTGCTAACTAAGCAGTAGTTAGTTGCAGTTGCATTTAGTGGTGAGCTTGCAGATTGCAAACACCTCGTGTCACTCTCCCCTTGCAAGTGTGTGGTGGCCAACTGTAGACTCTAGGTAGCCAAAACAACAAATCTATATTATTAGCTGATTATACATCACTGAAACTGAAAACATACTAATGCGTATTATATTCCATTCTGCCATATTCTTCCAATAAATCACACTGTGCCTTTAAAGCTGTAGTATACGATCTGAGAATCAGTTGAGAAAGATTGAGACGTTGAGAAAAATTTGAAAAAAGCATCCTGCCCACACACACACACCCCTCCCCTCTGCGCTCCCTGATCCTTCCCACCGAGCACGTGTGGCCGTCTGCGTGGAGACTCCCAGACACACCCCCTCTACCAGAGCAACAAGCCGCCGGCAGTAAACAGACACAATGAACACGTTCACAATAACGTTCATCAATCGGAAATACATATGAACGAGTTCATGAGTTCATTGAATGCATTCAGGCACAACACTGATGATAGCAATGCTATTTTACAATGCTAAAAATAAACGGCTAACGTTCCAACGCCGTCTGTCGACACAGAGAAAACGACCGGCAGCATTTACGGTCATAAGCCAGCATTGTCATAGACTTATAAAAAGTTATTTATGTAACAAAGCACACAATAAAATTACCTACCTGTTCAACAAAAAGTCTGCTGTATCTGCATCAGTTTCCAGGCCCAAATCCTCCTAGAGCCTCCTCCAGCGGTGAATGTATGACCCGATGTTTACTTGGCTTTGAGTCCTGCGTTGCTCACATTTCCTCTTCGTCTCTGCCTTTTCCTCTGCAGACTTACGCTTTCTCCCAACTTTTGCCGGTGGGGCAAGCAGGGGCCGCTTGCTGCTGTCGCTGTCTTTCTTTTCCATTCTTCTAGCACTTGTTGCTAAGCTGCTACTCAGCTACTTGCTTGTTGCAGAAAGTTTATAGCGCGGAAGGGGGCGGGGACGAGGCTGAACACAGAGCACGAGGAGTCAGAGCAGCTCTCGGGGGAGTGTCAACTAGAGCGAGGGGATTGGATGAGAGTAGGAGAGAGACGTTGACCAATGTAAGCCATCCAGCCGGATGGCTTACATTGGTCAACGTCTCTGCAGCCCTGCAGCCACTAGAGTGAATGGATTTTTTTTGTTTTTTTTTGCTCTTCACATTGTGTAGATTGTACTATAGGACCATAACCACCATCTAAATGAGGTTATTAATAATGATCAAACTTTCAAATCGTATACTATAGCTTTAACTTTTACTCTTTTGTACTCAATGTGTAAGCTATGTTTACTTAACTATTTATTTGTGAATTTCAGTTTTGTGTTACTGTATTCATTTATTTTTTCACCTTTTGTCTAACTCTTTTTTATGGTATCAATTTTTTTCTCATTTGTAATCACTATCATAGAATTTGTTGTCCACAAGTATTTTCATGGCCCACTGCTGTCTTCAACCTTTAATGAAAGTGCGTTTAGCATCACTGCACAGCGAAAGCATACAAAGCCATATGTGAGATATTAAAGCTTCTGTCTTTCACAGCCTGGCTAAACCTTAGCATAATTCGTTCAGTTTCCTTACATCACATGAAATAAATGTCAAATTATTTTTCAAAAAATCAAATACAAACCTTGTTTCGAGCTGCCAGTGTACAAAGCTGCCAAGTGTAGCTGTGAGGAAATCATTTCCCTCTGATTTTCCGCTCTTTTAAATGTGCTACTCAATCCAGCAGCTGCCTTCCAATGCCATTATTTTGTCTTTAAATAATAATAATAATAGAGTGAAATCAGGTCTGTTCTATTACATTTTATCCAAGAAGGCAGACTAAATACTGGGAGAAGCCAGATGCAGCATGGGGAAAGACTTTATGGTCTGAAGCAGGACTGTTTTCTCCCCGTAGCTACAATATAAGTCTGATTAGTCTGTTTGCACAATAGTAAACCTTATAATATAGTTATATAATCATACAATAATGGAAAACGATGATAAGAAAATTAAAAAGTGAGAAGCTTTGTCTAAAAACTAACAGCAGCAATAGATTCATGAAAATCTTTCACCTCAAATTCAGCAGAAGATGAGCAAACCAAATGCTGGACTATGATTAGACTAATATGACATGACCACAGTGATTAATGATTATTATGATAATCTCAAATAGAGATAAAAATGATGGCTATAAGATGTAAATAAGTAAGAACTGGTCCACTTCGTAGCGCTAAAAACAGGAAGTCTCCCTGCTTGATAGAGGATGGAGAGATCTGTTGGAGTGAGGGTGACATACATTTTACATGATGGAAATACCTCCTGGAAACTCACCGGCAGTGGTGGCAGCAGCAGCGGCGGCAGTGGTGGTGGTGGTGGTGGGGGCTTTACTTGCTCATGCGTGTGAGGTGCGTTCATTATTATTCCATGCCTTCCTCGGCTTGACTAATGGGTGCACTGGGCCCTGTGCTTTCACGCTGGGCTGGAGGAGGCATGGAAATAAGATACAGGGTGTGTGAGTCAGTCAGTGGTCACTGCAAATTAACAAACAGCTGGTAACCTACAGACTGTAGGCAACCAAAACCACAGATCTTTAATTAGGAGAACTTGGAGGGTGTCTGAGTGAGTCCTGTTGTCCAATGTTCTGTCTAATGATGATGCACTGTGAGTTTTTTTTGTTGCAGGATTTACGGTGCAAACTTTCAGTGCGCTCTTTAACTTCAAACACAGTGTGTACATTATGTTGAATAAGCACTTAAACCACTCAAATATAAGCCACAATGTCTCTGAACATAATGTACTGTGCCATCAAAACAGCCTGGTTCTTTAACAGATCCCCTTTAGGATCTTGGAGGCTTGAGAACTGAGCGAACGAGCGTGTTTCCACCAGTTTTGAGCTGAACCATTGTAATCAGGATCATCAACGGAAAGTGTTGCACAGTGCACAGTGGAAGTTAACAGTAGTTACCAGGGTTCAACAATTTCCCCTTGGGGATAAATAAAGTATTTCTGATTCTGATTCTGATTCTGAATTACACAGTGGCTTTCGGGAGAGCCCTATTTTCCAATGTCAAATGCTTCTTAAACGTAACACGTGCGTGCACCTGGAAGTGTGCATCAGCATGGCCAATTGGCCAAGAGTCTAAATAAGAATAATATAAGGCTACTGTTTCAAAATCAAAGAATACATTTATTAATCAGAGCAAAAAACAAGAAACAAAATCATGACATCAACAGAGGGACACAAGGAACATTTTTCTGCTTCTCATACGCACACCTTTATGAATAAAGGCCAAAATGCACTAAAAGCTTCTATGGCTTCAGATTTAAAATTTGACATAAGGCAGCCTGGATAATTTACATCAGTTTCACGCTGACAACACCGACACACACCGAAGAGATGAAGAGGGAGAGACAGCGTCTGGACACTGCAGTGCAGTGACAAACGTTTTGTGGAGGAGTTGAGTGTCTACCTGTTTGTTACTGAAGCAGATATTTTAGTCTGCAGTGTACAAACCACAGAACTGGACAGTAACATCCGGATTCAGGATCAAAAAAGTTTTTATATCAGTTGGCTATTCACACACTCACTTCCCCTCCCTCCCTCCTCTTTGCAGCTCGTCTCTCCTCCCTTGCAGTTATGATTAATCAGTGTGCAGTAATTAAGTACTTAAAATTACACAGAGCGGACTGAACTGTACTGTATGGTAGTATTATGATTCATGATAATAAAAAGTTTTTTATATTAAGTCAACACATCTGTCCATGTTCTCTCCCTCTCCCTCCCTCTGCCTCCCTCACTCTCTGCTGCTGGTCAGCTTTTTTTCCTTTTACCTGGTTTCACCCATTTAGAACAATGGGTGTACTCACATTTATTCTTACATGGGAGGACTTCATTCAGTATGGGCGTATCGAAACAGCTTTTTCCTGTGTGTATCTCTCTCTCACACACTCTCTCCTCATTGACTGTCCCTTCACCTCATGGGAGAAAGTGGAATTAGGGCCGAAAGTTCAATTTGCAACAATGAAAAGGAAACAGGAGCCAAAATAAGTAACATGTTCTGTCTGTCTGTCTATCATTCATCTCTGCTCCATGTCAGAACCACAGACAGCACAGTAGTTAGGGTGGCACACACAACAGACCACATAACATTGCGTTAATTAGTGAAGATGCATGTTTGGAAATCATGTCTCAGAAGTTATAATATAATGTGTGAATAAACACACAACACTGGCATATTTTCACTATTATTATTTATTTCAGGACCATCATGTTTTGGAGCTTTCCTCCCAGGCTTTCAGGGGAGCTCATGTCCTTCTCAGGGGAGCTCCCCTGTAATCCAGACCATGTTTTTTTTACAAACAAAAAAACGAACAAAAAACAAACCACCTATTAACTTTTCTATTCACCATATTTACAAGCCGGCCTTTTCCCTCTGATGTCACACTCAGGGCGGGAAGCTCAAATGTTTTACTGCTGTGCTGCACATTGTAAGTTGCATAAATGTAGAGAATCTGACAAATTGTTATAATTATTGTTGCCACTGAAAAGACAATGGATAGTGAAAATCTTTGGGTGACATTGGGTCATATTATAAACTAAAACAACATACTGTATAATATATATTTGCTACCATAGCTAACATTAGCATTCAGCCACTTCCTAGCCAAGATTGACATTTGAAAGTTTTACATGACACAATAGTAAAGATTTAAATTCATTTTGAAGTATCAGCACACATATTGGACATTAATTTAAGCCTGGAATTAAAAACACTGAATGTAATCAAGCTTGCAATGCAGATTTCATGGCGATCCATCAATAGTTTTTGAGATATTTCAGTCTGGACCCAGGGTGTTCATAGGTGGATATTTCAAGATAAAAAAATCACAAGTTACTGTAGCTGAGCGCTGATCACATGTGTGTCTCTTATCTAAATAATGACCACTATTTTATGGTGCAGAAGAAATTGGTCCATCACTGGTTAACTTTCCTTTCTGTGTTTGGAGTTCATGGCTCCCTCACAGCCATGTACAGGATTACGTTACACAGCGTTTCTCTGGAAAATCTTTAAAAATCATACAGAGCTTTGGAACTTGAATTTGAGACACATCGTTGAACTCTATGAAATAACAAAAAGCAGACTCCTCAGGCTGCTGTTGTGTTATATATCAGAGCCCAATGAATCATGATTAGTGCTCCATTTTATAGATCCCATGAGCAGCTTTTCTATCAGACTGTTTTATTATTTTACCTCCCCGCTCATTTTGACACGTTCTCTTTCCAGTCCAACAGAGACGATGTGTAAAGATCTCTCTGGAAATGGAGCCTGAACCCTCAGAGTGAGCCAAGAGAAAGCTCAAAGCCGATCATTGTTCTCGTAAATCATCACCACCGTTTGTAAAGTGATATTGTTTAAATTATTACTTAATATGACTTATTAATGACTGTGATTTATTAATGACAAATTCTGCAAGAGTTGCCTTTTTTGAAACTACGCCTGACAACATTTGATTTCTGTCTCCACTGTTCCTCAGCAGAGCAAAACACTCGTTCAATATATCCCTGCGGTTAATGCTGGGCAATGCAAAAAAAAATCCAGACATGAAACTAATTTTAGGATATTTTATAGTTCAATCACATGTGTTAGATGGATTGCAAGATTTTTCTGGTTTCAATAAACACAATTTTTTCCGGATAATGTAACATTTCTCTGGGAAATTACATCAAACACAAAGAAAAAGTCTCAAGGCAATTTTAAAAATTCAATTACATGTTTTTGATATGGTTTTAAAGACACATTATTATGGTAAATAAGTTCAATTCGATGGAATTAGCAAAACTATGTCCCTGCATAGAGTTATGGACTTGAGTCACGTGAATAAAACCCAAGTCGCAAATTTGATGACTTTAGACACGACCAAGAAAAAAAAAGACTCACACCTCAACTTGGACACACCAATAACAACAATGCCTGCGTTTATGTGCACACTAGTATCCTGGTTATGAGATTTATCCTGGTTTTGGTCATGTTCAGGATATGGTGTTCACATGGAACATGAGAAACCTGGTTACTCATATCCAAATTATACGAACAGCATCCAGGTTTCTGATTATCTGATCATCATCCATGGTGAAGAGGAGGTCGCTGGGGTGACAATGCATTCTAAATAACAACTGAAATCATATTAGTTTAACTGTGAACATACTGGGTTATTCATTTCATCAAGTTTAAGTTCAATTTGTTTAGTTTTGTTTTCAATAAAAGGATGTTTTTAGAAAAAATCATAACTTGAACGCAGGACTCAAACCGTGGGCTCCTGGGCTTGTTTGAGTCATCTGTTCACCCCACCTCCTTCAAACGTGAACTTCCTTGCTCCTTATACTTCTCCTTTCATACATAATAATGATATGCAGACATTGTTGGAATAAACTGCTTGCACTGGTACAACACGTGCGGTTTTCTAGTGAGGACAGGCTGGACATGTTTAGTAGGGGTGGCGATCTCTTGGCACCTCATAATTCGATTCAACTGCGATTGAGAGCGCTGATGTATTTTTAAAGCGATATTCCACCCCAGAACGATTATCCACTCAATATGTACTCACCCTTATGGCAATGTGAGGATGGGTGAAGATCTTCAGTTCACAAAACAATCCTGGAGCATTGCAGCCAAATCCAGTACAATTAGAGTGAATGGTGACCACGGATAAAATGAAAAAAAGCCACAACATTAAAATTTAACGACAAAAGACACTATTTACACCATTTTTTTAAAGCCGAAATGTCAACTGAAGCCTCTCAGGCTCGAGCCGGATGCACAAGAGATCTCCCGATATTTTCACACGTGCATCCATTAAGAGATATACGAAGTCATGCGATACATCGACGCCATGTTCACACCTGGGAGGCTACAGTTGACATTTCATTTCACCCCTTATGTTTGGGACTTTGGAACTTGACTTGGGACTTGAATGTAAAGACTTTAGACTTCCTTGTGACTCACAAAACGATGACTTGGTCTCACCTTTGCTACGTATAACATCACACAATGAAAAAAATAAAACAAATCCTGAAACACTGAAGGTAAGATTGGATGATAAAATTAAATTTGAGGCTTGTTATTTCTTGCAGTGCATAACCAAGCCCTTCTCATGATTGATTACAAACTGCACCTCACATGTACATAATGCCTCCTGGGCTGTGTTCATGTCTTACTACCTGTGTTATGTGTCATTTGTACAACAACTTAGTGAGTAACTGCCATAAAGCAAGTCGTCCTCCGAGGATAACAGACATGATTACACAGCAGTATAAGTGTAATTGACTGTTAGCTCATATGCAAAAATGGTGACTTGCAAACATAAGAAAGAAGTAGTATTGTGGATTTATTTTTCAAAACCTTTCCTAAATATGTGCTATTTTTATGAGCAGACAGGTCAGCTGCTGACAGATGTGAGGTGTCACAGGAACAGCGAGTCATTGTGAAGCTCTGGCCAGAGGAAGAGAGGAAGAGGAGCGGAGAGGTAATGAAGGTGTAATTTGCTAACCATCTGTGAGGTGCCTGGCTGCCCCGGGGGTTTCCTCTTCTCCGGAACTCCCCCTCCGCAGGGGCACAGGTGCGGGAGAAGAGAGGAGGAGGAGGTGAGGGCGACCGGTGAAGAGGAGGGGAGGGAGGGAAGGGTAAGGTAGGAAACATAAGAGGGAAAAAATCAGGCAGAGAGAGGAGAAAGATGAGGAGGGCAGGAGGGAAAAATAAGGAAGGGAAGAAAAACCTACAAAATAGAAGTAATAGGCAAAATGATGCTGGGATTATTGGGGTGGGAAACGATACTTAGGAGTAGGAAAGGGCACCCTTTGGTGCTTCAGTGGTTAAGGCTGCATAATCCCAATTTCCCCAAAGGCATCATTAAATTTTCATGTGTTCTCTAATAAAGCTGAAGTACTTTTCAAACATCTTAAAAGAAATATCCAGTAGGTCTGGTGATGTAGCCAGCCAACGAAAACTAGAACATGTCAGATATCAGCTGCATATTTCCAACACTGTTTCAGTTTTTTATTTTGAAAATGGGACAGGAAGCGGTCTGTTTTTGCACCATTTTTTTTGGTTTGATTCTTCCTCTTGTTTACGCCTTTAGAATTCCACATCCAAAGCTGTTTTCCCTTCCTTCAAAACCCTCCTTCCCCATCCTTCACCTCCTACTCTTCATCCTTAAGCCCGTCTATAACTCACCACCATCACTTCCTCCCTTCCTGCTCCATCACATCCCACCACAAACATCCTCCCCTCAGATAATTTCTCATCTGCTGTAATGATCCACATTGCAAAAAAACCCAAAACATTCTAGATTGTTTTTAAGGCTGAAATGGACAATTTGTTTTCCAAAGTATGGATACTACCGATGCAAAGCCTTTGTTTGAGCATAAATAGCGTCAATACCGTTGATAGAAAGCACAAAAACAGAAACAGATCCATCATGTTAGATGGCATCCTGGGCACATGAACATCTTTTGAGTGCTGCATGAGTTCATGCATGCATCATTCACATAATGAAAATGTCTTTATTTAATATTAAAAACTGTATTGTGTTTAAACATGCATGTAACTAAATAATTAACACAGAATAGTAAAAAGAAATGCCTCATACAGGGTTCAGTCTAAATCTACCTGAAGTCATGTATTACTTGCCCCTGTACAAATTATTTTATTATTGGTTATTGGCTTAATCTGGGATGGCAACTTTGAAAAATGTGTGAAAAATGTCCATTCCAGTTTTTTAAAGTCCAAGGTGATGTTTAAATATGTCCTGAGTTTAATATGATAATAAATAGAGAAAAGCAGGAAATCTCTACACTTGACGGGCTGAAAACAGCACTTTGTGCCAATTTGCATGAATAATGACTTTAATGATTAATCGATTATCAAAATCCTTTGATTATTTTTTGCCACCTGCATGTTCGGGAAAGTGAGTTGCCAGATTTACTTGCCCAGCATGGCATTTTAGTTCCCCTTATTGTTATTGAGCCCTGCTCATGTATTCAGAAGTAGAATAGTAATAAATTATGACATAGATTACACTACTGATGTCTTTATATGCTTACTAGTATGTACATAAGACCCTCAATTACATGGTTAGAAGACTATAATCGATTTTGGTTTGCAGAGGCTTTAAAGGCAGAGTCACTAGGATTTGTCAGAGCTGTTCATAAATGCATCAGAATGCTAAGTATCAACGTTGTGGGTTGGTGAAACGTCCCGAGAGCAGCAAAACAATGAGAAAAAAAATAAGGAAATACAAGCAGAGGGCAGGATCTCTACAGACAGACACCACCACACACTTATAGTCGGTTGTAAGTGATAATCGAAAAGGATCATGTTTATATGAGTCTATACTTTTCTTTTTTTTTCTAAAGAAAATATTCCATGTTATACCTTTAAACAAAGGAAGTGGTGGGTTTAGACTGAACATGCAGCATTCATTTTATGTGAATTAGACTGCTGGGTGTGGACTCGAGCCAAGCGACTTGGACTCAAGTCAGACTTAAGTCACAAATTTGATGACTTTAGGCTCGACTTGATAGAATCAAAGAAGTCAACTTGACTTGAACTTTAACACCAGTGACTTTTGACTTGAAAATACCTGGTACCAGTCCCAAAGATTAAAAAGTCTGTTATTTAAAAATCAATTCATTTCCTGAATCAAGTAACATTTACACATTTCATTGACAAGTCGACACCCGACACTCCAGATCCACTTTGTTTGAGTTAATTCAACAGCATCCAATAAAGTTACTGAAGAGAGCCATGAAGAACTGATGTTACGTTGCTGAGCCCCAGTAGGAAAGTTGAAAGCTGAGGCCAATATTAGCAAGCTAATTTTTAGCCATTAGCTTAATGGCTAAGTGACTTTGTAAATTAATGAGACCGGAAACTCACTTTTACATTATGACTTGTATAGCACCATCAGATAACTCACTTTGCTACTGTACACCGTTGTCAAGCCTAATCGTACTATTTTAGTTGAGATTTAGGGAATTATTCATGACACTGTTACAGCTTCAACAGTGTCATAAAAGTTAATGACATCTTTATGACAAGTCCAAAATGTGCCACTTTGTTAGAGGTCAAGGATAAATTCATGACGCGCTTATATAACGGTGTCACGACGGCCACTGTCAAAACCAACCACATATGACAGTATAATGTCTGTTTCCTAAAATTTGATTATGTCAAATTGTCATTCAAAGACACTGACAGGTTATGTTGCCTTGGTTAATGTCGACCTGCCATAACAAAGACATCTCAAACAATGTCAACTTTTGATTAAATATGTCATAACTGACCAAATCATTGACTTAGTGACAATGGTCATAAACATTCATAAAGACAGGTTTCACAGCATGGTAATGACAGTGTAATGACACCCCTTCAAATAAAGTGTTAACACATCTTTTTCTGACTTAATTTTCAACACTGCGAGCACCACAAACAAAATTCTTTCACATTGTGTTGTGGTGGCTGCACAATCTCAGAGACAGATGTCTCAAAACATCAGTAGATAAAACCCAAAACTATCTGATAAAGTCCTACAAAATCATCTCCTTCCATCCAAACACACTTGTATCTCCTCTCATCCACCCTGCGCTGTAACCCCCATCTCACCCTGTAAACTCCTCACTTCCCCTTGAACATGCAGGCTGGTGGAGGTGGAGGTGGAGGTGGTGGCTGGGCTCCTTCCTGCTTTGAAGCGCTCCAGTCAGCTGTGTTGCCTCCGACTGCCTCTCTCTGAGGGGCATATAATGGCTTTAAGACGCCCTGGCTTCCTCCATAATAACTGCTTCCTCTGCTCTTGTCCTGTCCTGGCTGGCTGGCTGGCTGGCTGGGTGTGTGGGTGGCTGGCTGGCTGGCCACCTGACAGGCTGACCAACGCTTAGCTCACATCTGTGGTATTACTAAAAAACTACACTGTTGTCTCCCAGAATATGTCTGCATAACGGTCTATCATGGTTTGTATTTTGTTTCATACGTCACTGTCTAATCAGGTTTTATGTCTGTGACAGGGTTGCAACAAAGGTCCAGCAAAGATTAATTTAAAATGAGTTCTGATCAGAGTTTAGCAAAACTAGGTTTAAAATAAGTAAATCCAGACTTAAAATTAAGCAGAGCTCTCTTGCACAATTAAGAACTAATCCAAGTTTATTAACTTGTTAAATACTTGCTTACCCAGATTAATATAAATAAATATATAAAAAATAAATCGGAGTGCTGTTGGGACTTAGTAATTAAAAGAAGGGGAAAAACCATTGTTTGCCAGCAAATAAAAAGTCAACAAAACATTACACTGTTTGCTAGTTAGCCAAAAAGTTAACAAAACATTACATTGTTTGCTAGCTAGATAACAAAGTTAACAAAATGTTACATTGTTTTCTAGCTAGCTAACAAAGTCAAGGAAACATTAGCTAGCCTATAATGTTTGTTAGCTAGCTAAAGAGTTAGTTAGTTAGTTAGTTAGTTAGTTGGCCTAGTTAGCCTACTCGCAATGACTTGGCAGTGAAGCTCTAATTTTACTTTCGTTGAGGAACTTGATTATTTTGCCCAGTCCATCTCATCTCACATCTCACATTTAAAAGCCGAACCTCCTCAGGTGTGAGTTTAAAGTTAATACTGGATCAAAGTTCTAATTTTTAGTGCAACTGAAATACATTTAATGTAGGCTAAGAGTTAAAGCTTTGTTGCACTACGTTTAAAAGTGTAGTGCAACATAATTTACAGCTGCAGATGTTTCCCAGTTTTATATGAGAAGTAAACCACTAAGTGACTGAATGGTTTACAGATTGACTGGTTACTCGTCTTGGTGATTAACTGACGGGATGGATGGCTGCTTTACTGCCTGGCTCTCTGACTGACTGACTGGCTGATTAAAAGCTGGCTCCTTAAGTAGCTGACTTATTGGCTGTGGAATGCAGCAGGTGGTTCAAAATCTGAATGGGTTTTGCGGTGGTGTGTGTGTGCGTGTGTGCACGTTTGTGTTTGTGTGTATGTGTGCATGTCTTAGTGCATGTTTTTTCCCATGGTTGAAGCCATTGAGCTCGTCTGCAGGCCCTCCGATTGCTTCTCTAATCTGGCATGTTTCACATTCCCAATTTCCTCCGCTGATGCATGACTCCTCCGCTCTGTGTTCAACTGGAGGCTGCAGAGAGGAAAGTACGACAACTGCCTGTCTGTCCAACTGTCTGTCTCCCTCTACTTTGCTGGAGCTCTTCCTCCCTGCTGGTGAATCTCACCTACTGTATTTGTCAGTCTGTTTTCTGTTATCTTGTTTTCTTTCATTTCCTGTTTGTCTGTCTGGACTGCATGCCTCTCTCTCTCTCTCTCTCTCTCTCTCTTGCTGCAGCCTAATTTCCCACACAGAGAAACCAGAGCAGGTATAAACTATCCCCGTGCAGGTGTAAAAAAAATCGTAAGAGCAAAAACTTAAATGCAGCTCTTTCAAACATATTGTACATATTTTTATATGGACAGACATTGTTGTGAGCAGTTTCATGTAGGAGCTTCTTTCTACCTGCAGTAGAATCTACAACTTCTATTTCTACTACTTCATTCTACTGGAAAGAAAGTAGTTCCTACATGAAACTGCTCACAACAGCTGGATTATCTTGAGTCACCGGGTCATGATTTCTTGAAGGGAAGGCAGACATCTCTGTGGCTGGTATCTCCAAAAACTCTGCAACTTACACCAAAACTATCTAGATGGATAAATAGCACTATACAGACAAGAGGAAAAATATGCATTTTCGCTCTTTCGCTCTTCCCTTTATAGCCTGCAGGACAGTTTCAGGGTCAGTGAATGGAAGTGAAAAAATATTACATGAATTATTACATAAGTTATTAAAAGGAGATCACATCTAACAGCCTAAATGTCTGTGATTTTGTTAAAGAGATAGTACAGGGATATGGCACTGGGGAGGTTTACTGTTTTTCCCACCTTCACAGAAAAAGTGAAGGTAAAACAACAATATTAGGTCTGTCTCTGTTGAATTGTTGAGTGAGATCAAATAACATAACCATGATCCCATAGATATCCAGGATTGAGCAAAACTAATCAAGTAAACTAAGGGTTATTTTCCAAATATTCCAAATATGAGGCTTATTTTTTACCTCAGTCCTCAGTGGTTAGATTTACCACCAAAATAAAAAAATAAAATAAAACACCGGACATGTGCTGATTCAACTGTTTATAAGTTTAAATACGACTGATTAGCAATAGTTTTAAGAGAAATGGTGTGACCTGAATAATGTTTTTAGTAAGCAGGAGTCTGATCCTCTCGTAGTCTCA
Organism: Lutjanus campechanus; assembly: GCA_027495735.1. Lineage (NCBI taxonomy): Eukaryota > Metazoa > Chordata > Actinopteri > Lutjaniformes > Lutjanidae > Lutjanus > Lutjanus campechanus. Next base: position 123,877 of record JAJHUR010132217.1, on the reverse strand, counting down.
GCTGGGAGATGCATACGAAGGGCAATGCTGTGACTTTCACAAGCTTTTAGCTTTTAAATTGTCGTGCTGGTCCCTCTCAGTCTCAAAGATTGTGTTTGGCCTCGGTTCGGCTGTCCTCAGTCATCCCGGTTCATTTTTCCATGGTGTTAATATAAACACTCCCCCAGTGCTCTGAGCTGCATGTCCGACCCGACTTAGGTCCTTTAGCTATACAGCTAACTGAGCTAACGACAGCCAGGAGGCTAGCTACAGCCAAAGAGAGTTACAGCATAGAGTATAGTGAGCGGCAGTTAGCGGTTACCATGGTGATACGGTGCCCCCTGTTTGACTGGAGTTAACTTTGACAGGCGGCCAAATTTTAAATGCTGCTCCTTCAACCACAGGGGTTTATAAAGCGACGTCGTCATACAGAAATCTACATTGTGTCACATGGGAAAATGCTTTTAGAAGGACTCATGAAAATAGTATTCTGATGCCAGAACATACTGTACGTACGTACACCAAAGTTTGAATGTTTGGATTTGAATACACGATGAACACTACCGAGAAGCTACAAAGTGATATGAAAACCTCGAAAAAACAAAACATAATGGACCTTCCCTTTAATTAACGTATGTGCCCTTGACTCAAATTTCTGGTATCAAAGTGTTGCTCCTCCCTGCACTTTCACCAAAATATTTACTGCTGTAATGATTAATCAGTTAATTGATTGTTACATTAATTGCCAACTATTTTGATAATCGATTAATTGGTTTGAACAGAAAAAAAAATCTAATTTCAGCTTCTTAGATGTGAATATTTTCTAGTTTCCTTACTCCTCTCTGACAGAATATTTTTGGGTTGTGGGCAAAACAAGACATTTGACGACATCATCTTAGACTTTGGTGAACAGTGATCAACATTTTTCACCATTTTCTGACATTTTAAAATAAGCAACTATTAATCAATTAATTGAGAAAATAACGGACTTATCAATTGTTAGTTGCAACCCTAAAAATGTTGACATAAAACATAATCCAGGCAGCAAATAAGATTCTGTCAAAACATATTTGGCATTGGAACATATATATAATGTAAATGTAATCTTTGAGAGACCGTGGTGCTACAATTATACATCAATGTGCGCACATATGCATATAAAATGTGGCCTGGTTGTGGCACAGTGGAAGCTGGAAGGCACCCATATAATCACAAGTTTTCATGCACACGCGCACGCACACACACACACACACACACACACACACGCACACACGCACACATACATTCAGATCCACTTTATCATTAGGTAAACAAAGGGCAGCGGAAGCTCAGGAACACTCTATCAGCAGCATATCTACAGTACTGTTGACTCTACCGTCCCTTATCTGTTACATGAACTCTACACTGTCACATAAACATGCTCTGTGTGTGTGTTTGTGTGTGTGAGTGTGTGCGTGCGGATGTTGCATATTTGGCTACACACTCATAAATATACTGTGTGAGCATGTATGTTAGTGTGTCTATCTCTCAGTGAATAAGGTGTGTGTCTGACAGTATATATAATATATGTGTGTGAATGGGTGTGTCTGTGTATTCTGCTGAGGCTGAATTAAAGCTGCAGAGCACGTGAATGTGATACCAGCATGTTCTGATGCAACAACGCTGCTTTGTATTACACATCATCACGCCCAGTATTTCTTCCCATGAAGGAGAGATGCACTTGCATGTACTTGTCATGTACTTGAACTTGTACTTTGACTGAAACAAATTTAATTGGAAAAAACCCAAACATTCTCTAGTTCAGTATTCTCCAGTGTTAAGATTTAGGTTAATCTTTTATGTGATTGTAAATTGAATATAATTTGAATTTTGAACTTTTGGTCAAACAAAACTAGCAGACATCACCTCAGTCTGTAAGACTAAATGATTAATTGAGAAAAAACATAGATTTTATCATTGTGCATGAAAGCTGTTATGCTAAATAAATATGAATATATTATCTCACAATTAATTTATCATAATTACCCCCCATGCTCCCCCTCCCTCCAGCCTGCCACATGATGTTATATATATGTATATATATGATTTTGCCTGCAAAATAATTTTGTTTTAAACTCATTTTAAAACCCCATAACTCACTAATTAACAAGTTGAGCTCTATCGTCCGCCCAGCACAAAGCTGCGCACAGCGCCGTACAGCTGTAGTTGCTATTTTCTGATCGATGCAGTTGTCATTTTCCCGCACAGTGCCTACTTTGTGAAAGTAGCAAATGTACTTGTGCCCATCTGTGCACCTGAGGGCGCATTGCTAGTGCATTGCTATCTTCTGGCAGCAAAAAGTGACTGCGCCATTTACCAACAAATACCTGGTCAAGTCAGCGGCGCAGTATTTCCCTGCTATTTAAAAGATACATTGTTCAGACAGTGCGATGAGCCTGTGCACTCTTTTCCTTCCTCCATCTCTTATTCCGCACACGGAGCTCCAGGACCTTCTTCTATGAATGGTGATATCCAGCAACATTGAATAAGATTTTCCAAGAGAAGTGATTGATCAGTAGGCGGTGCTTTTATTGATCTCTAATCTCGAACACAACCTGCTCCAAAGCAGGTTAGGCGTTCAGCATAAGTTACCACGGTGCTAAACCCGCTAAGAAGTGAACCACCGTCATAGGACTGAAAGAAAACATGGGTTTATCCTGACGTTCCCTTGCTAACCTCAAATCCTGCTTTGTAGTACAGGAGAGGTTAAGTGAGATTTCTGGAAACTTGAGTTGTTGCTTGTTTGCACAGTGATATGGCAGGAACGGGTGACATAGTTCTTTCAAGGATATCCCCAAGGGAACCCAAATACAGCAGAATTTATCAGATGTTTGTTGTCAACTTCTCTCAGGATAGAAGGTCATCAGTGTGAGTTTGCCACATTATAGCAGAGGTTATCTGAGGTAAACTTTTTTTTTTGATGTAAATAAGAAAAAAATCAATATGCATTCTGTATTATAGTCAAATCCCTAAATCAGTTCAGGTGTGAAAAAAACAATAGGGACATTGTAAATTATCACATGTATAAACCCAAACTCTCCAGCGGAGAATCTAAGACAATCTTATCTCTTTATTTATTTATCATTTTCTGTTTCCCTGGCGATCACATCTCCATTTTCACTCACCTCTCTTGCTCTGTTCTTCGCCCCCTTTCTAACCCCCTTCCTTCCTTTCTCTCCGTCCCATCCTCCATGCTAAATGAGAACCAGACGTTCAGCAGACCTAATCAGGATGTCCTCAGCTGAATGAGCGTTATTATGGGATGGGTAAACAGTGAGTTCCGATGTTGCCGGGGGATACAGTCCCGGGACAAACCGGGGCTGATTGAGAGGAACGATACTGACATCGCACAGTGAGCGCTTGTCAGTTACAACTACTATTTGTTGACGTCTGAGAAGGAGCAGCAGGAACAGATCTTATCGGGGCTGACAAGAGGTTTTGAATGGATATTAAAAAGCTGACCAGTAGTAAACACTGGTTATCACAACAGCTGGCAAAGAAATCAGCATAATATACTCAAAGTAAAACATACTGTTGTACCTTGAAATAGTAGCTTTTGTGTTTGTTTCTACTCTCTTGAACTCTCATAGGGAGCCAAAGAGGATTTTTGTGAAGTTTCCTGTGGACTGCTGAATTGAGAGGTCCTGCCGTAAACTCTGAGCTGTGCTTGTTTTGTCCTTAATGATGAGAGGCCATTCAGACTAACAACCTGTACATAAAGCATGGCCGTAAAAAGCTGCGTGGTGAGACGGCGCTGCGGTGTTAACTATCAGATCAGATTCCTCGTGGCAGATGTTCAACCCCAAAACATTCACCAGAGGAGTTCATTTTCAAACTGTCTTCGCTTGAAGTTACATTTGTCGTATCTGTAAAAGATGGGAGGTTCAGTCTGTGAGACAGCAGGCAGACAAGCAACAACTGTCCTTTAAGTAAATAACATGACATACACATAGAGTGAACACCCACCTTCCTACAATCACTGTCTCCTATGCTACATAGGAATTTGACCTATGGCCACCTGATGAAAGCTTTTACATTTTCTGATGTAAACACTCTGATATTTGTTAGTAAAACCTCTGCAGTGCAGAAAGTGATGTGCTCTATGTTTGTGGCAACAACCATTTGTGTAGAAACAGAGGAGATACAGGGATAGTTAGCAGCTTGAGACTGTGTGAAACTCCAGCAGCACTAAAAAACTAAACCAGACCTTCAACTTGCATTAAGGTGAATAAATAATGACTGAATTTTCTTTTTTTTGGGGTGAACTATCCCTTTAAAGCTTAAAGTTATGCATGATTAAGGGTGAGCTGTTTTTTGAGTGACAGGTGGGTACTGTTACAGATGGCTAGCTGCTTCATTCGGCCTCCTCAGCTCCAACCCACGCTCCAACTCTTTGCCCATTTTTGGATTAGCGGGGAGTTAGGTGAATCAGGCACTGTCAAGATGGTGATGGCCAGAACCACCAAACTGTGACCTTCAAAGCAGCTCTTCAGAAACTCGTGGGTCATGTCGCGGATGCTCCGTCCACTATTTGTCAGTCCTGCCAGCAAGTTGCGATATTACGATTGCAACAATTTGCAAAAATTCAACCAACCCTGTGAATTCTGTGTGACCTTGCAATTTTGTCCAAACTCTGCAACTTTTCTGCAAATTTGACTGATCATTGTAGCCCGCGAGCTCCACCAATCACAGCAGCCGCCTGCTGGACAGACTCAGTGTTTTGTTTTATTATTCACTGCTTTTTTGGATATATAATTTTTAAATTTTGTCTGGGTACTGAAAAGAACACAACATTTGTTACCGACATTTATCGATGCTCTGTGCACTTTTATTTTATAATTTCATGCTGTTTTAACTGAGTTTGAGTTCCAAAAAGATTCTGCTTCTTTGTGGAAACTCCCCTGGTGCACCTCTTCATTTACAAATTAAAAAAGCAGATTTCTATATTTTTTGCGGTTTTGTACTCACTGGAACAAGTTGCCTTTCATTTTTAATAATATATACAAAAAAATTGCAACTTTCTTTTGTAATTTTCACTTGGTACCACAATTTTATGGCAAAAAAAAGCCCCCCAAAAATTCAGAAAAGCTGTCTTGAAATCAGGCATTTTAGGCCACAACAATCCCAAAAAAGGCCCACAAAATCCTGGAGGGACTGGTTTATTATGCTGTCTGTGGCCAGTTCGTCTGTCCATCCGTCCATGTATCTCAGGAACCCTTTGAAGGAATTTCTTCAAACGTCCACTTGGACTCAGGGATGAACTGATTAGACTTTGGTGGTGAAAGGTTACTGTGACCTAACACGTTTTTTGCCATAATTCAAGAATTCATATGCTAATTATGACAAAATTTCACTCAAATGTCTAACAGGATAAAAGGATGAGGTGATGACATTTTATATCCAAAAGGTCAGAGGTCCTGCAAGAATGTCAGTGTGGACAGACATGAATGGGATGTAAACTGCAACTTGACTCGTTGGTGGATGGATACAACAACAAAGCAGTAATTCTAGTAATTTTTTAGTCATCTCCAAGTAGCAGCTTTTACTTCTTGTAGGCCTCCCTGCCCCACAGTCTGGAAGTGACGCAGACAAACAGTTGGGAGGCCATTTGTGTGATTATGTGTGTCCATGCGGATGTATGTGTTTGTGCTTGAATGCATTTAGGCTACTTTTTCCCCCCTCTTTTGTGCATTTATGTTCTTAGCATGCATTTATCATTTTTTTTGGAATTGTGTTGCAGAAGTACATGTGATTTAAGATGCAAAGCCTGCAGACAGCTGAGTGCTCATTTTAACCTGTCCTAAGGTCTTTTTAAACTTAATGTAATTTCTCGTGTGATCCTGCACAGCAAACTTCACACCCATCTTGCACCAAAGTACGACAAAACAAACCACAGAAATCATTATGCCATCCTGTTTGGCCTGTCTGCAATGTAGAACTACCAGCCAACTCGAATCACCAAGACAAGCAACAATTAGGCTTTTATAAAAACTACGTTCCCCACTGTGGCCTCTCTGTTGACTGCAGCTTAACTGGTAGTCAAACAGAAAGCCCTTATCATAGGTAAACACTAAGTGGCCACTCAGCCATCCGGCTACAGAGATAGGCAGGGAGGGATAAACATCTCTGTATCGCCACGCAGAGCTGCGTTCAAATCGAATTTCCGCTCTCCAATTTGGAGGCTTGTTTATATCCAAAAGCATCTGGAATATTAACATGCCCTTGAAAGAATTTCCTGGCATGCCTCATGCAGTGACCACATGCGTCTTTGAGTGCCATATTAATGCGGGTGCGCGCATGTGTAGCAGGCCATGGCTCAGTGTGTGTGTTTCTCTTTGTGTGCATATTGTTGAACATGTTCCTGTTTTGTGTACAATGTGTACCTGTTTGTGTTCCAGTGTTTAACTACATGTGTGCAGAGTCAAAGTCCTCATTAGTGTATTTGTTTTATGGTTTAACATTTTATTATTTTGCATTTGACAACAATTTAAAGCACTTCTTTAAATTTGGTCTTTTTTTGGTATTTTTTTCTTACAATTATTAATCAGGGGTTTCATTTCAAGAAAAATAATGGCTTCTATATTTCTTACTGTCAACAAATCTTATTAAACTTTTTGACGTCTGCCATGTCTGTGACCTCAACGCCATTTGTTCATACTTAGAATGAAAATCTTTTAAAAAGGGGCTCAAGAATACAATTTCATGTTTTAAAAAGGCTCAGTAATTTCCTGGATAAACAGGAGTAAACATTGTATGGGGACTATTTTCACACACATTTCATGCACTAGGGAGCTTTTATGGTACCAGAATGATGCATGTGGGATTGACTCAAAATAAACAGCACCTATGTTCATTATATTGAAGGAACATGTGACTCAGTGCTTGTTGTGTGGCTCATTAATCTGCTTTTCATAGTTTTTTTTTTTTTTTTTAACAATGGAGGTCTGTGGTAGAGCTGTATTACAGAAACTTCCCATTCAAAGACTTAAGTTTAGACAGGAAGAATCAAAGAGAGGATATTTAAAAACTGGGTGTTACAGAAGCAAATCCAACCTAACTTCAGGATTCCTCTTACTTCATCTTATCTTTTCTCAGGGTTTGGAAATCCTAAATACTCATCTATCAATTTTTATGTCTGTTACCTAGCAACCAACACTACTCTCTTCTTATCAAGCTAAACAACTTTGTAACTGTTGTTTTTATTGTTGAAATACAGTATATTGAAACAAAATAAACACTACCATTAGCTACCGTTAGTGAGCACAACTGTTAGCGAACACTACTGTTAATGTATGCTGCAGTTACTGTAAGAGATCACTACCATTAGCTACTGTTAGCAAACACTACCATTAGTGAACATTACCATCGGTGAACAGTACCGTTATTGAGCACTATCCTTAGTGAACACTACTATTAACAAACACTACCATTAGTGAACGCTACCTTTAGCTACTGTTACTAAACATTACAGTTAGCTACTGTTATTGAACATTATCATTAGCTACTGTTAGCAAACACCACCATTAGCTAGTTGGTAGGTTAACTACTATAGGTGGAAAAGTGAAAGTTGGGACAGCTTAACAGTAATCCTAAAGTTAGGAGAGTTTATTTAAGATTTTGGGAAGTTAAGATGCTAATCCAGTTAGGATAGGAACTGTTTATCCATAATGACTTTTTTCCGAAATCAAGTCCTAACCCTAATTACCATAGTTAAAAAACAGCCAAGATAGGATCTGCAATTTAGGAAGTTTCAGAAGAATGCGCTATATTAGGTTTTAGCTGAACAGGCAATACTTGTTCGTAGGATAAATGAATGGCTGGTATTGATGTTTTAAAAGGATTTGTTGACAATAAGAAACAACTTGACTATACAACACCTGTTGTATAGCACTTATATACAGAATGAACAACATGTACTAAATGACCTCAAACTTACTGTACAACAGTAAAATAAGAGCATACCTGAAATTACACACAGCTTCGTGTTATATGAAGCTCTTTTTGTATATGTGTTAATCAGAGGCTTGTTTGGGGAATGTATGTTGCCACACGAATCCTGTCCCTCACAATGAACCTGACACCAGAGCAGACTTGAGCGAGGGACATTGTAAAAAATCTAAAAACAACTCCCTGCATGCTTATTTTGCTCTTGTTTTCCTGCAGCACACCAGTTTTTCATTTCGGGGAAGGATGGAGGGATGGAGCGAGCAGAGGAAGGCGGGATGGAGTGCGTAGCGCTGACAGTATTTATAGCCCGGTGTTCTGACCAAAATTATCAGTGTACCACAAAATAACTTCCTCTGGCCTCACCGCCAAATAACAGGAAGCCTTCAATTGTGCGTATTTATTAATTTTAACACACACACAAACACACACACACACATTCACGCACACAGACACACACAGGCTGAAATGTACTCACACAAACACAAACAGCTCACATGAAAACATGCTCTTGTGTACACTCACATACACACACATATGTAGTGAGGGTTTGCTGTCTTTATAAATAGAGCAGCTCCTGGAGCTCTGCAGAGTCGGCTGTGTAAACTTCCTCCACTTTCTGGAGTTGGTTTTTCTTTGTACTCACAAACTCTCTTTCTCTTTCTTTTCTGTCTGTCTGTCGCTCTCATGCGCACACAGATGTACTCATGCAATCAAGTATAAATGCATGTGGAAACACACACGCACACACACACACACAAACATGCACACACTCTGAAGGTCTGGCCTCCATTAGAGAGCTATTCAGTGGAGTTTGGGCGGGGGGGTCAAAGGTGAGAGTGTGTTAATGGGTGACGTGGGGGGTCTTTTCTGCTTGGCTGACCATCACTGCCATGTGCACGCACACACACACACACACACACACACACACACACACACACACAGACACACACAACAGCACTCACGTATATATTTATGAATCATGCGTAAGTCCTTCTGTCTTTTCCACCACTTCTGTCTCTTTCTGTCCCTCTCTGTGTGTTTGGTCTTTGCGTCTGTAAATCACAGATTGGATGTTTCAGCGCAACACAAAATACAATCGCAGATGCTGCACCTGGTAGACATGTTAGCGAACATGTGCACATGTGCAGCTCTGTGTGTGTATACATGTGAGAATGTATGAGTGCACTGCACGCCTACCAGCTGGTGACTCTGTGGGGGCAACACTCATATGAATGTAACTGTTGAGTCATTTAAAAGTGCTGGGAATATTTGGTGTCATCTCTGCCAACACAGTAGGTTTTGTATAAATAAGCTGAGTTGGGATTGTTGAAACTAGTACATGCAAATATATTATAGTGTTTTATGAACTGTTATGATAGATGTCAAAGTAAAGACGATCAAAGAGGTGGTTTACTGAAAAAAAACACAGGCTGGAACGCAAATGTAGTGACACACAATCACTTTATTTTAACATGTAGGCCAAACTTAGAGAAGCAAAATGCAACAATTGTGCATCCAAAAATGAGAACTGTAGTCCTAATAGCGAGCTGGAGCCAAAGACCCTGTATTAAATAGGTTGAAATCATATTGAATACACAATCTAAATTTGAAGTTAGGTTGTTTACCCCATCCGCTGCTCTCCAGACTCAAAGAAGCTCAGGCAGGCTGTAGGAACACTGCAGGAGTGCAAGACACAAACACTTCAACTTGATCAGCTGTTTATAACCGTCAGTTGTCTGTCAATGTAAAGTTAAGCCCATTATCCTGAAAACAAAAGCCCACTGCTCTGAATATATACAATCTGGAGTTTGAGTGACTTTTCTCTCACTGCCTGCCAGACTCCATTAACATTTTGCTCAATTTAACTGTTATAAACACCCACCGCTTCTAAAAGATCATTAATGATTTCTTTTGACTTATAAACCTTTTGACTTGTAAACAGACACTTAGTCAGCAAACATTCGGCATTCATTTTAACTGGAACTAATGCGAAACGGGCTGGAATAGAAATTTCAAAGGAGGACACTGTGGCTGAAACATTGTTGTCAGAATAGGGAGTATTTCAACGTAGCATGTTTCCTTAATCTCTGATGACATGTTGTGGTCATTTTGCGATTTGTTACAGTAAATATATTACAGATTTCTCCTTGAAGGCCTTCACACACCAACTGCAGCATGAATAAACGGCACAAAATTGCAAATAATTATTGACATGCTCGAGTACTCACATCAAGAGTAGCGTGATTTTGTGAATAAGTTTCTTTTAAAAAATCAAGATGTAATCAACTTCAAGTGATGATGATGTAATAAAAAGAAGAAAAAAACAACATACCTTGGTACACGCAATACCGAGAAAGAGAGGAGGGCTCGGTAAGTTTCAGTGCTCCGTTCAGGAGCTGAAACTGTACCAAAGCCACTTCAGGACATATTTCCGGATGTCTGGTGGACGGTTAGAAGCACTGCTGCAGCAGCTGGAGCAGATGTGTACTTTTAGAGAGGGGATTGCAGTGGTTTGCGTTTATCTGAGGTAAAATATATATATTATATGAGATTTGCAAACTGTTCCAGTTGTGTGCTGTGTGCATTTGGTTAAACAAAGACGTTTTCTGTATAGACTGTTGAAGCTTTATAAAGACACCATGCTTTGAAATCATTGTCTCTGTAGTTCTTTTTCCTTTTATCATAGAGAACGGAGTTCTGTGAAACAAGAGATGTACCATGTCTGGCAAATGTAAATGTACGCTGTACATTTACTACCAGACCGACAACTTCACAGCTCAACTTATCTACCACTCAGCACACATTCACGTCTCTCTCTGCCACCATGGACATTATAATCTGCCTTCCACTTATTCTCTCATGCTTGCTCAAGGGCTACGCTCCTCGGACAAATGAGTTTGGTGGCTCGCCATTATCACTGGGACCAAACCCCAAATTCCCCCTTTGTCCACCAGTAGAGAGGCTGACCCCTGGTGGTGTGTGTCGTGCACTACAATACATCACCTTGATACAGCTTTTCAAAAAAAGAATCATCTGTATTTTTGATTCAAAATCATACTGTCAGGATGTGTCAGTATCCTGGTATACCGCAATACTTTCTATACTACCCAAGCATACTTTGAATGTTGTCTAAAATGGTGTTGGCTTCTAAATTAACTACCTACCTCCTTGACTCCCTATTCTTCTTAAGAAGCCACACTTCAGGGTCACTGAATAATTATCGACCGGTCTCTAACCTTCCATTCTTCTCAAAAGCACAAGAGTTGTGTCTCAGCAATGTTCAGCCCATAGTAGTCTTTTTAGACCTTTATCGTTCTACTTTCAGGGTACCCTGAAACTCAGTTTACTAAAGGTGGATGTGGCTCAGTGGTTGTCCACAAATCGGAAGATTGGCGGTTCAGTCCCTAGCTCCCTCGAGTCTGCACATCGAAGTATCTTTGGGCAAGATACTAGGGGTGTAACGATACACAAAAATCTCGGTTCGATACGTACCTCGGTTTTGAGGTCACGGTTCGGTTCATTTTCGATACAGTATGGGAACAAAAAGCAAAACCTAAATTTTCTTGTTCTTCATTTGGGTGTACTTCATACCGGGGCTCAATCACCTTGAGCATGTGTTTAAAACCTGGATTTTCAACAACTGAATATGGTCTTAGATCCGCTGCTATAAAAACTCCAATGGCTCTTGTTATAGCTTTGGCCCGATCTGAATTGCCAGGGAGAGGCTGCTTGAATGCCGAGGTCAGCTGCGTTTGCACTATGTTGGTTTTTCTTCTTGTAGCGGTGATATTTACACTCGAGTGGTGCCGTTTTAGGTGAGTTAGCATGTTTGTCGTGTTGCCGGAGACATACCTGATCTCAGCTGATCAGTGTCGGCACACCGCCCTCGTTTTATCCACCTGTCTTTCTCCGTTGCAATATTTAACCAGGAAGCCGAAGTGTTCCCAAGCAGGAGACTTTAGCGACAGGGGAGGGTCTTCAAGCTCCGGTTTACTGCTAGCAGTAGCCATCATGCGCAGGGCTGCAGGTGTAGCTGCAGGTGTAGCTGCACATGTTAGCGGCGGAACGTAAACACACGCAACTTCTGGCCCGTGAGCCCAAAAAAAAAAAAAAAATTCCGGCCCGTGAACTCACCCGTGCACAGCCCTGTACCGAACCGAACGTCGTGTACCGAAACGGTTCAATACAAATACATGTATTGTTACACCCCTACAAGATACTGAACCCCAAATGCCCCCGGAGGCATCGCCAGGCATGACAGCCTCTGCCATTACTGTGTGAATGGGTGCATGTGACATGTGTTGTAAAGCGCTTTGAGTGGTCGTAGGACTATAAGAGTGCTATACAGTATAAATTCAGTCCGTTTAAAGTGATGAATGATCTTCTGGTTACTCCGGATTCAGGTTCCACCTCAGTGCTTCTATCACTGGATCTCATTGTGGCTTTTGATACAATAGATCACTGTATACTAGATCGACTGGAAAATCAATTTGGCATCTCTCGCCTGCCTCTCGCATGGTTAAAGTCTTATTTATCTGAAAGGACACAGCATGTTTCTTATAATAATACTACATCAACATTTTCTGATATGAATTATGGAGTACCTCAGGGCTTTGTTCTTGGCCTTCTGCTTCTCTCTCTTATATTTCACCTCTTGGCCAAATTATACACAGTTATGGAATTAATTTCCACTGCTATGCTGATGATACTCAGCTGTATGTTTCTAGTCACCAGGACTTGATTATTTTAGCATTTTGTTGTGGGCATTTTGTTGTTCTTTCCCTCATACCTGTCTGATCTCCATAAAACTTATGTTCCATTCCAGGCCCCTGTATTCTGTGAGCTCCCTGCTCACAGAATGAACTGTTCTCACAGAATACAGTGTCCATCTGTCCCTAGAATTAATAGAAGTCTGCAGGGCCTTTTCCTTTCGTGCTCCCCTAACCTTCCTGCTGATATCAGACAGTCCAACCCTGTTTAGACCTTTAAATCCAATCTTAAAACTTATCTTTTTGGCTTAACTTTCAGTTAATTGCTTATTCTTTGATTACTTCGGGCCTTGTACCTGTTTCCGTTATCCTTCCGGTGGGTCGGTCTTTGTCTCAGTGGGACCTCTTTCTCTTCTGTGGCTGTGAGTACCACATTCCAGATGTTCTGGATGTGGATCTTCGTCCACCAGGAGCCTCTCCTCTTGACTCTTACTCTGCCGTGTGTGCATGTTGTCCTGTTCTCAACAATGCATCTATAATTTTGTCCGCCTGTTTGTCCATGCTGTAATTTTACAACTTTGGCCTGTTCTGTACACACAGTGTCTATTGCATGTCTGTGTGTCCTGGAATAGGGATCCCTCCTCTGTCTCTCTTCCTACGTTTCTTCTCTTTTCTCTGAATATAGGTTAGAGGGTCTCTTATTCTATACAGATTCTATAGTCCCTTGAAGCAAATGTATGTTTTTCGTGCTTGGGCTAATATAAATAAAATTGTCTTGTCTGAACTTGAATGTAAACACAGTTATTTCAGCTGTACCACCACTGACCGAAGTTCTGAATCCTGTGATCTTGCTGGCAAAACTGTTTTTAGTGTAAAATATCCCCCTCAGTGTCACAAGGTGAATGAAACACAATGATTTCAGCCCTGTCTCCTAGAAATTATGTTTATATACAGCAAACATCAAATATGTTTTGAGAAATATAATGCAGAACTAAATATGTTTTATATTGGCATCATGTGTAAATGTTGTGGGGAGGATCTGTGTGTCCTCCTGAAAAAAAGAGGTTCACATTCTTTATTTCCTGCATTTTGGTGACTTCTAAAGAATGAAAACAACAAAATAATAAGTCATGTACACATTGCTTTTACAAACAGATGGCTGCAGATGACTTATAACTGATAATTATTAGCTGGAAAACATAAATTGACCACAGGATTTACACTTACCTAGTGGTCCAATTTGAATTTTTATTTTACTAATGCTTTTCTAAGAATATAATAATTTGCCTGCTCTTAGAAAAAATTGTACCTCTTTCCATTAAAAATTTCCATAATAGAAAATGGGTCTGAAAAATTCTCATAAATCAGGAGAAATACAATAAATTGTGACCTCAGGAGGAAACTGAGAGGGCAATGAGTTTCTTCTGCAACAATCAGGATGTTTGGCAAGCTTGGCAAGTTGCAAAATTATTGATAGAGAACCTATCAGTACAATGTTAACTGACACTGTATTTAATTTGTTTTCCACCATCTCACAAGACATTAGGTTGTAGTGACTATAGCATTATTCAAAAGTAAACACTGACTTGAGACATACAATTTTTTTAAATTAATATTTAACTGAAATTACAGTCTTTCCCTGAGCCTGCAGTGCTTTTGTTGCGTAAACCAACCTAAAATAATGTTTTTCCTTACCTTAACCAAAATGCTTTTGCTTCAGGAGTCTGAACACAAACCCTGAACTCTGGTGTTGAAGTACTGCATTTTCCACACCCCTCATCCACCTCCTTGCGACTCCAGAGCATTAGATAAATGTACTGTTTGTTTTCACTCAAAGAGACATTTGCCTCATCTGAAATCACATATGATTCACTACAAACTCAAAATCTGTACTATTGTTCATCATACTTTAATGCAAATAAACAAAATAAATCTTACATTTTGTGGAAATGTAAATGATTCTTTTTGGATTCATTGCTCAGCATGTATAATGTCACTTCCTGAGACTCTCCTTGCAGGTTGGAGATGCGTAACCATGGTAACCCATGCCTACAATGAACTAATTTTAAAAACTTTAAACTTAAAGTATTACTGACATTACACAGAGCTGCCTCAGTCGATGACTGCCCTTTTTTGTCATGTTGTTGTTGTTGTCCTTACTACTGCAGTGCACTGTGGGATATATTTGCTGTCGTAGTCTCCAGTACTTGCATATGGTAATATTTCCTTGTGTACTATTGTTTTATTGCGTCTGAACATAACTCTGGCAAGAATTACGTTGTCATGACAACCTAATCATGAAAAAAATGTAGTAATATACAAATGCCATTTCTTTTTTTGGGTAAGTAATAAAAACACCACCTGGACTGACTGACCGCCATCTAGTGTTACGATGGTGCTATGAAAATTTGCTGTGCCATATCCGTCACTTAGCGATAAAAGTCAATTTCCACATCTGCACCGTCTGCAGGAGAAGCAGCAGGAGATGTCGACAGAGTGTTTAAATCTGACTTCAGTAAAACTATTCTCTACATTTTGTGTGTCGTGACAGAACATTTTAGAGTGACCGTCCACGCTGTTTTGTTTTATGTAAGTATTGTGCAGAGTCAAAAATCCCATTCAGCTGGTTTAAGAGCCCTCGAATGTGCTTGTGAGTGCGTCTGTTTCCTCACCCAGGTGAGTGCATTATCTGGGTGTGTGTGTGTGTGTGCGCGTGTGAAAGAGGAGTTGGCTGGGGTTGCGTAACCACCATGTGCCTGGGTGCCTGGAGCAGGCAGCTCGTTAACCTGCCTTCCTTCCTGCTGTCACCTCAAACTAAATAAACACAGAGGCTATCTGCTGTGCATGCACATGTGCACAACACACACACACACACACACATACACACACATAAATACCCGCACTTATCCTTGTGTTCATGCACGTGGACATTTCTTTCTGTCTTTCTCTCTGTTCTGAGCTCTGCATGTACGTCACCGGAGGCTCTTTCCTCTGAGGCGAACAGATCATATATCTTTTTCTGATCACACTCACACACACACACACACACACACACACACACACAAACTTTGAGCTTTTATTTACCCTGTGGGGAGGATGTTACAGTTAGGATGGGATACAACATGTCATTAAGGAATCCTGCCTCTCTGACAGTTGAAAACAAGCTGCCGGGTCTCTGCGGACTTTAACCTCTGCTTGGTGTTTTTCAGTGGGTGGCTTATTGGCACCCAACAGAGCTTTGCAGATGTTGTGACAGGGCAGCCAAGATGTTATGAAAATAAGACATGAAGTATTAGTTCGGGTTAAAATATGGACGGTGGTGCAGAATCGTAGCCTCCAGAGTTGAACTTACTGAAATAAGTGTAAAAGTTTTTAATCGGGAGTTTTTATATTTTGTTTTACGCTGAGCAAACATGGCTGTAAATACTTCACAAGTAAACGACAGAAACAACTTTACTGCCACACAGCAGGCTTACATCATTGTTTTCCCAAACCTCTGTTTTCCTCAGCCACACTACAACAAGGTCGGCTTTCCTATATTTAACTCTTTTTTTTTTAAATTTTGGGTGTGAAAATAATGAGAAAAAGATGCATTTTCAGATTTAGTCAGCTTAGTTTGGACGCAGACTTAGACAGGAAATGACGGGTGACAAAAGCAATTGGGATAACTTGATTTGGAGATGAGTTAATGCATATTTCCATTTTTCTACATAAAAATTCTTGGACATCCTCGCTGATTGCAAGACACTGGTAAAGTTTGACCTCATCCGGTTTTAACTTTTCACTTTCTTTGTCCTGAGGCCTTTAAATCTGTTTTAATACGCACTTTGAAACTTCAGCTTCTCATTCCACAAACACAAAACATATCAAACCACATGTAACAAACCCACATCAAGGACTCATGTTTGTTTCATAAAAAATAATTACATTAACATACCTCCTTTCTCTCTCGCTCTCTTTTTTTTTCTTTGCTTTTAAAACATGGACCCATGTATTTCAACATTAAACTATAGCCGGGCCTCCCGGTCTGTGGGGGTTTTTGTATTAGTTTCTTTCTTTCAAAGAATAACACAGGAACATGGGGGAGGAGTAGCAGTGGAAGCATTAATAAACAAAGAAATAAATAATGTTTATTGCGAGCCAGACATCACAGTGGGTTTATGGCTGGACTGTAAACTAGGAGACCCGGCTTAGAATTTACATAATTACTTCCTGGTGTAAATTACTCACCCCCTCCCTCCCTCTCGCACTCTACATCTCTCTGCCTCTCTCTGTCGCCCATCTCTGTCTCCTCTGGGTCACGTCACCACTCTTAATCATAACAGCATCGGCATATATTTTTAAAGTAGCACTTATCACCCTTGGATGAAGTATTTCTGGATATTTTGGATGCACCAATAGCTTGTTACTGTGTGTATTTATTCTGTTTTCAGTAATATCTGGTGTTCGCTTTTGAAAAAAAAAAAAACATAGCAAAATTAAATAAATGTTTGGTTTTGTGGACTTTGCTGTCCCACAATATGATGCACAACTGACACCAGCTCAGAAAAACAACAACAAACAGTAACAAATGGAAAAATATTGTCATTTTGTTGTTATACAACTGCTGAAGGGCGTCACTTTGGGTTGCAAAGTGGTGGAGACATAAGAGCTCAGATGAAAAAAAACATTTTTAAACAGTCTTCAACATGTGCAATGTTAGGCAATGTAATGGGAGGATCATTATGAGGATGAAGTAGATAATTATGGGGGGTGGGGGGAATTGCATAACAGCGCATTAAAAGGGCATATAGACAACCACAATATAAATAAGAACAATAAGTAAAATATGACAAAATAGGAACAACTGACGGAATAACCTTTAAAAAGTTAGATAAAGCTAATACTTTGTATAAATAGGATAGTCTGGGTTTCTTGAAGGGGGGTTGTGTGACGTACCTATCTGTAGTCAGTTTGGAGAAGCAGCAGAAGTACTGGTAAACAATGTCCTGCAGTGGACAGGGTCAGCAGCAAAATGCATTTACGCTACCTAAAAATAATATTGAGAATATTTTCACAGCTTTACTTTGCTGTCAAACAGCCTTTTCCAACGAGAAACCACCGTTATATAGGTCAAGCACTGCTGAAAAAATTAGTTTGGACTCACCAAAGTTAAAGTGCCTTGTTGTTTCAATGCTGCATACTTTAACATCACAGAGTTTTATTACTGTGCAAATAAACAATTGTTAAAATGTTCCTCTTTGTTAGTTAACATTTCTTGGTGTATTTTTATTTTTATTTTTTTATTTTTAAGTATGCTTTTTAAGTGGTTGGAGCATGTCCTTATTTTTCTGAAATTGCTAAGCTGATTGGTATCAATTAGGGCATGACTTGTAAAAGTTAAGTTGTGCTTTTGAACAACCCTGACCACAATAGTTACATTTATTAAATTACATTTTTGTAACTAATTTGCTGTGAAACGTACTGTAATGTTACCTAAATATACTTTTATTAATCAGCAAAATGAGGAAATGTTTTTTTTTTATCTACCAATTTTATATAATATCTACTCCTGTAAGACAATACCTGCTCAAAGCAACTAAAGCATTATATAGCTATTTATAGTTATATTTTTGCACTCAAAGAACTTGGTTATCTCTAGTCAGTCTATATGGTGGCAAATGTACTATTTTGAAAAAGTAAGATTTGTTGATAAGACACAGGCTTGATTAATGCATATCGCTGAAGCTATTTTCTAAAACTGAGCATCAGAGGTTTATTTGTTTTTGCATTTACACAATGAAATAAGACACTTTACACTGAAACCCTTCAGTTGTGAGTTGTGGGGAGTGTTTTGTGTCTTTGGTCCAGCGTTGGATTGTAAAGCACAGGGTTAGGTTAGGTTAGTGGAGGTCAGGGAACACAGGGACAAATTGCTAAATGAAACGTTTCTTCTTCTTTGGGTCAGACTCTTTGCCTGTCTGGTGTTTATGTCCTGGGCTCGAGAAGAGAGGGATGGAGGGAGGAAGTGGGGACGAATGAAAGCACAAATGTCCCTCATTGTGGTCATTTCAGTGTTTTTGTCTTTTCTCCCTCTATCTCTCTGTCTTTTCCTCTCTTCTAACACTCTCTTCATCTCTTTTTCACTCTTTCCACCCTCTCTCTCGTTCTCTGTCCTTCTTTCCTACTGGGACGGCAGCCATGTGCTTTGGAGGCCCTCAGAGATGAAACCACACACTGGAGCTGTAGCAGGGGGTAGAAGAAGAAGAGGAAGGCTCCAGAAAAAGCTCAGGCCGGCGCTCCCAGCCAAGACACCAGCCAGAAACCAAACTGGATGTGGTGAAACTGTCAAATTACTTAAGGAAACTGCAGCAAAACCTCAGGAGGCGAAAAACAGAGAGGCAGAGGAGAGTTTTTTCCCTCCATTGTGTTGCAAAACAAGCAAAGAAAAATGGTATTTGTTAAAGAATTTGTGATTTGAAAAAGTTGTCAGTGTTGAGGTCTGGCAGATAGAGAGCATATTTTGTCAATATCACAGTATAACACACAGTATTAATTTTTCCATGACTGTATTTTATTAAATAAGAGTTGGTCTAGGTTAAGAATAGCCTTTTTCATCCAGGTTTCTTTGCCAAATATTTGTAGTTTAGCTAAAAAGGTATTTGTTAACTGGGTTATTTGATTCAGATCAAGCAGGGGATCTTTCTTGCATGTCATTCTACCCTTATTTAATGTCACCTTTCTAATAAAAGAATAAAATACCCTAAAATAATTTCTTTTAAAAGCTGTTTGTTAAATGTACACAGTTTTTTTTCTCATTAATTTGGTCTAAGCATTTTTGACACAAGTTTTCAAAAAGATGCCTCATAAGTTTCACATATGGTCCTTGCAAATAATCATGAAACTGAAATATAACAAACAGCTTAAGCCTGTTTAAAGTTTATTGTAAAGTTGCAAACCTGTCTTATTTAAGGAGTTTACCAATTATCCTGTGACAGAAACCAACAAGACCACATCCATTTGCAGCCCTGTCCCCAGAATTTACGTTCATATGATACCAATTTGTTTTGCAAGTTATCTTTTGGAGGAAACATAATTAATACCTTGAGTGTGTTCAGTGGCAGCTTTTCTTTTAGTGTTCTGTGTAAGTGCTAAGTTTTTGTACCACATGCAAGTCGTAGGGAGTTGCCCGGCGTGGATGGAGGGCGTACAAAGACTTTTAAGGCACCACATGTACTTTGGTTAAGGATCAGAAAAGATCAGAGTTTCCGTTACTTGTCATTAAAGTAAACACGTCGTGTCTTGTGCTTTTAATTTTTTCAATATCTAACCAAGACCACAGCCTTTCTCTAACCGGGTGCCATCAGTTTCTAAAAATAACCATAAAACATTTTATCGTGCTTTAGTTGATACAAGTGTTGAAAAGCAAATTAAATGTGCTGTCAGCGATTGTTTGGCAGATATGTTCTTATATGAACATTTTGCAACTTGCCAGATGGATTCATTGTTGGTACGAAAAACATATTTGCTTTTGCAATCTGGCAGAATCAGAATCAGGTTTATAGCTAATTAAGTTTTTACATGCAAGGGATTTGCTGTGGTATATTGGCGCAGAACAATTGACAGTACAAAAAAAAAAGAAAGAAAAGATAAAAGCAAGTACTGCAAGTCAAGAAGCATAAATACAAAAATGACAGTAACATTTGAAAAAATATTATGAAATTATTTAAAGGCAGTATGTACTATATGATCATTTTTTTAAAGTGAAAGAGCAGTGCAGTTTGTGCAGGGATTGTTTTTTAATGTAACACATTGATTCAGGTGTGTAAACTTAACTTCATAATGAAAATGTAACGTGTACAGGGTGGGTGGAAGTGGTGTTAATTCAAGAAGACCTGGAAATACAGTAATACGGATCGCTGGTTCATGTGCACCTCCACAAAAAGAGAGAAAAAAAAACTGAATTCTCTTCACTGCTCCATTCAGCACTGAGTGATAAAAACATGCAAACCCCTCATGAATGTTGCCATTTCGGTGGCAGCCATGAGATAAAGAAGTTCTCTGTAGCATCAACTTGTCCTGAGTGTGCAGCTTGTGGAGTTCAGACATTTCAGGATGCTCCATAACTTCAGCTCTTACTCTGCTCAAGATACAGCTAGTTTGGGATCTT
Source organism: Lutjanus campechanus (assembly GCA_027495735.1). Lineage (NCBI taxonomy): Eukaryota > Metazoa > Chordata > Actinopteri > Lutjaniformes > Lutjanidae > Lutjanus > Lutjanus campechanus. The sequence goes on along the minus strand of JAJHUR010132217.1, from coordinate 103,054 downwards.
TTCCCTCAATTTGAGAAAGGTTTACAATCGAAAAACTCAACACTGGTTTACGCCCTGTTTTATTCTGAAATTGGCCCTGAAATGTATGAAAAAAGAGAGCTTTTATTTTGACATCATATGCTGCCTGTTGGAGTGATGCAGGATTCCAGTTTCATGTCATTAAAGAGGAAGATGTAACATGAAAATGTAACATAAGAGCTGACATCAGGGATGAATCAGCTCAAGGCCTGAGTGGATCATTAGGCCGCTATAAATCACCGCTATATGTTTCAAATAAAGTGTTACCATTTGTGACTCTGTGTGTGTGTGTGTGTGTGCCCCTGCACCGTGCTCTGGCTCCACTGAGACTCCATGCCCAGCAGTTATAGACAGCAGACACACACGGCTTTAACTTACACACACACACGCACAGACACACACACAGACACACACACCTCCTCCTCACTCCATAACAAACAGCAAGAGTCTGGGCCCCCAAGGCTTCCTGTATCCTACACACAGCCAGCAAATAAACACAATCACATTCATTTACCCCTACACACACACACACGCACGCACAAAAGCATTCATTCGTGCACGGCTGTGCTGCAAACATACCCACAGACCCACACAAACACACACACACACACACACAAGCATTCAGGCATGTGCAGACACACAAACGACTGAAAGAGGACTCAGACCAAATGGGTAACCACTGCTATTTCTTCCCTCATTAAGCAGCAATATTACGAGCTGACACTCTGAGAGGCCTGTGGGCTTGGACTCGCTGTCCCGAGGTTTCCACTGTTAAAGGCGGAGGGGAACGTCTCCTTCTGTTACAGGAAGAGGGAAGACAGGAATCAGAGGAGATAACCAGCGATTCCGCAAAAGATTTAATGCCCATATATTAGAGGTTAAATCAAGGAAACTGTGTGTATGCAGCAGATGATTAAGGTCACAGAGGAGTGGAGGAGTTTTCTTTTGGCATCCTCAGACTCTGTGTGTTTCTTATAATTAAGCATTGAAATTGCATAATTTCTTTTCCATTCTTAGAGCATTTTCTATCATCAGGAATTTATCATGATTTCTTGAGAATAATTACGTAACTCTTCCATAAAACCACAAATGCACATTTTTTGGTCTCTTGGTCTTTGCAGCAGCAACAAAATGCCAGGTGTTAATTAGTAGATGTTGACAGCTTCCAGTCTTTATGCTAGGCTAAGCTAATAGTTCTTTAGTGTCATATTCAGGCATACAAACATGAGAGTGGTGTTGATCTTCTCGTCTAAGTTTGAGTGACTATACTGTAAAGCACCCAAACCGTTAAAGGGGACCTGTTATGCTCATTTTCAGATCTATATTTTTATTCTGGTGTTCCAGTGGAGTAGCTTTGCAAATCTCAAAAACATCCTTATCTATTCAAACTCTCAAACAAGTGATTTTAGCTCCAGTCTCTTTAAAAGGTCCACTTTCCTCTGATTGGCCACCTTCCCGGAGGCCTGCTGAGGGGCATGACCATAGACATACGTACACGCCACAGTGACCGCTTCAGCTTGTGGCTGCATTACGTCCATGTTGCTGCCATGTTCCCTAAAGATCGAGACTGACCAGTGAACAAATACAAGTAAACAGGGGAGCTGTGTTTTTTCTGAACAAAATGATGTTTATTTCTTAACTGATCTCAGTGAGTGGTGTTATAGTCAAGAGTTTATGACCTACGTGGAGTAAGTTAGAAAAAAATCTAAACTTTTTTTCCCTTGCTCCACATAATCCTTGAATAAATAAACCCTTTGTGTGCAGAAAATGTGAGATCTTTTACCTCAACTTGTGAAAAATGCGAGCGAAAATATTTTTGTTTATATTTTTGTTGAGTGTATAAATATTAGAAGGCTCAGATTTGATCGGTCTGTGTTGGCGTCACACCAAACTTCAGCGAGTTGGGATGGAGAGAGGCGGTTTATGGGTAACCGTGGCTCGTGTAGGCCTGCAAACAGGCCAGCCTGCAAAAACCTCCAAAATTTGAAATATTCGTCATGCAAATCTGTGGTTCTGTGTGTCAAACAAACTGTGATTAGTTGAGCGGGGAGGGAGATCATGTGGTATCACTGAGATCGCTCCAACACCCAACATGATGGAACTAAAACACACAACCAAGTGGTGAGTATTTATTTGATTTTTCACTTATGTATTAGTTTGTTTTAATACATTCACAACTTTAAATTTAGGTTTTGATAAATTTGACTCCTCCACTCAGTGTTCACAATAATGTTATGAGTAAAGATTTGGTCGGGACATCTCTGCACGATGTATGTTTGCAGACTTGCTGACAAAAATCCATCTTTCAGGCTTTACACAGGAGCGTTTTATAAAGGTATTTACAAGCACAAAACAGTAAGCAGTGTTACAGTTTGTTACAACGCAAGAGCATTTCATGTAAATAAAAACTCACTCATAAGTCACATTTTCAAAAGGTTTATTAATTGTACATAATGGCTTTGTAATTGGTCAACTAATCTCTTACAATTTTTAAGCCATTTTTAAAAACATTTTTGGGTTGTTCAAGGATCACGTATCAATAATCAAGGAAATATCGTTTCCAATTATGCTCTATCATTGATTTGATGATTAAGCTAATTGAGCTAATTGATTTTTATTTCTTTGTCATGCCAAACATCTGGTCTCACGTGGGAATACAAGACACAAAGACATTAAAATCTTCTGGTAATACATGTAGGAGTTGAAATAAAAAAATATATTAGGCTCTATTCTAAGGAACTACTATAGTCTCTCAATAAAAGGAGAAAACGTGAGAAAAGTTTTTCTCCAGGCTTTCTCCAGGTAACAAGTTAAACTAAATGTTTTATACATAAAGCAAACACTGAACAAATCCACTTTTCTTCTTTCAGTCTGACATCATTATCAAATTTCAGCCATAAGTGGTAAAATACCAGATCGTAGCTGGGCACATAATGCTTTTTAGATAAATTATCTACAACATAATTGTCAATATCACATCGTATTTTATCATTCTAACTGTACGCTGTTTTGGTTTAGGCAATATCATCAGCCCGCTGCTCTCTCCACTGAATAAGCACAATTGTTTCCATTATTACTGTAAGAAATACTTCACCAAACCCATAATTTAAAAAAAAAAATCATGCATCTTAACCAAAAGCTCAGTCGTTTGGTTATCTCGTATAAATAACTTTCTTGTCAGCCTATTTTCTTCCATATCAAGTAACCATTTCCATAACTGGGCTCATATAAAAACTATTTATTCATTGGATTTACAGAAAATGTGCTATATAATGATATATATTGTTATCTGTATATGAAATGACTTACGTTGGTGTATGAGAATTTGGTCGTATCACACAGCCCTGCTTGAATGTATTCACACCTTTAATGAATATGAAGTGTTGGAGTGACAACTAACTTTAAATTCATCCCCAAAAACTGACGACAAGAAATGGAAAATGCAGTTCAAATAAATCTAAACAGCGACCACTTAACATCTCCCACAGTACCGCTTCACAAAACTGTCGCTACCGTTTTGAAAACCCGTGTAAATTCCCTATTTTTAGCCCCAGCAGTAATATATTTTTGACTTCAGCTTTACATACTACATGTGTTTATAATCTGCTCCCCTCGTCCTCCTCCTCCCGAGCGTGTGAAAGGAAGATACCAGGGTAGCAACAGAGGAAACATAGCAACCACATAATTGGTGGCCAGGATCAAACTTCAATCACGTCGTCCTATCAGCGAGGCTCTGTACCCTGTTCTTTTCCCATATATCATGTGCCATAATGACTGTGACACAGCGCTGCTACTACAGGCTTTGGTTGAGTTGGAATGTATGTAATTGGTTTACAGAAGTTGCATTTAAGAGAGAAAAAAATCTGCAAGGTTGCAATCACTGACATGTACTGACTATTGTAGTGGAGGCTAAAGCCGCCAAAATCTGTTTACCGGCCTTTTAGGGTAACATAATTTATTCTAACAGAAAGTATGCATACAGTATACATTAAGTTTTAAGTTAAAGTGAATACAGCAGTTTCTTTAAAATCTTTTTTATTTCCTTACGATCGTAGTCCATCTATTTTTAATTTACATGCCTGCATTCACAGAGTTACTTTATAAAATAGAGGTTTAACTTTTTGGTCCATGAACAGTGGTATGCTGTGTGTTTTTTGTTGAGAGAGCATAAATAAAATAGACTCTGACATCATGCAGTTGATTGCGGTTAAACATAAATTACAACCTGAAATAAGGAATAAATCCTCTGTTTTATTGATTTCAGTTGTAAGCAGCTAACCAGTAAGGCTGGGCTGCACCAACAAGATTTCATTTTTAAACCTGATTACATCATGGTTCAACTTTAAATCATGTTGCATCAAACGTTTATTAAACCTCTCTTTAAACCTAAGTTTAGTTTTTGTTCTAAACCTAGATTCACTTTGATTCTGGTGCACCAAAACTTTCAACTCCAATTTAAAATGTGATCCAATATAAACTAATACTTTGGGAAAAGTTTTTTCAAAGAAAATTAACAATCAGATTATGATCTTCTTTCATTGACTCTATTTGTCTGCCTGTTGCTGCCAGGCCCTCTCTTTTTTTCTTTACTGTGCTGGTGTTCGCTTTTAAATCTTTGGCCTCACTATAATTTGACTAAACTAAACTGACTTTTTAGCGATCTAGCAAACAATGTAACTTTAATTTTATTGTTGTTTTTTTACTTTTTAGCTGGCTTGCGAACAATGTAACCTCTTTTTAAACTTTTGAAACTAGCTAACAAACAATGCAGTTTTACAAACATTTAAAAATAACTTTTTAGCTAGTTAGCAAACAATATAAGAGTTTTTAAAAACATCTTAGCTAGCCAGCAAACAATGTCATATTTTGTGAATACAGAGCAGCTAAGGGTTATAATTTATACTTGCTAAGACCCGACAGCACTCAGATTTGTTGTTTATTTACTTACTTTATACTACTTTTACTACTTCAATCTGGGTAAGCAAGCATCTTCATATTTATTAAACTCATAATCTAACCATCAAATTTTGGTTTACACCAATAAATTTGGATTTACAAAATACAGATTAGATTTTAATTGAGCAAAAGACTTTTTAAATCTAGATTTACTCATTTTAAACCTAGTTTTGCTAAATTCTGATTAGAACTAATCTTAACATTAAGTTAATCTTTTTTATGTATTCTAAAAGTGGTGATTTCAAAGCTATGGTTGCAGCAGTTGTACAAAAACAGTTAAAATATATTTTAGTTCCAAAGACTATAGGCAGGAAAAGGAGGTCATGAATTTTATGCCTTGATTTCCTTGAACTGCACAGCTATAAAAATCCAAGGACGGGTTTGTTGATTTTAGAAGGTTGAGTCTCCTTCCTGTTATCAAAGACAGACATTGAGGTGGTGGACAATTATGTAACACTGAATAATATCATGGACCTGTTACTGAGCTGAATTCTGAGGCCAAAGAAAATAAAGAAAAGGGAAAAATCCTTTGAAGTACTAAGCTTTAACGCAATGTTCCCTTTCTCTCTCATTTTGACCTCCTATTGGTAACTACAGTATTTGAGAAAAGCTACCTACATTTCTTCTATGGCCGTTGAGCTGTTTCCATGGCGATGGTAGTCTCAAGTTTAGCATCTGAAGTTTAGCCCGGAAGGGGGAGGGAGGCCAACTTTTGTAGCTCATAGTAATTCTATTTCCTTTTTTTTTTTTGCAACAGACTTCTCTGCTTTTTATAGCTTATAGAAGAAACAAGAATTCTGCACATTTATGATGATTAAAATGCATTAAAACCTGTAAGAAAAGGAGGCAAGTCTCTGTCCTCCTTACTTCTTTGACTTCCTGTTGCTAAGCCTTTGATAGTTTCCTATAAATAAATGATTTTAAGTTCATGTCCATGCAAAAAATATGCTTTTCTCCTCGTTCCTACTATTGAACATTTGCTGAAAGTGAAAAACTTCTAATTTTTATGGGTGGATCTATGAGCATGATTTGCAACATTTCAAAGATTTCAGCAAGATAATATAACTTTTTTTTGTGAAAAGAACATATTAGATAACATATTATTTAAGAAGAGCAATTTTATGCACATACATACACATTTTATACACATTTTGGTGTTAAATTTAAATAAAAACTTAACAATAAACTGGCCAACTTGTGCACAAATGTTTCTGTCTCTGGAAGCAATGACCACTGATTACTGTGCGTGTGTGTGTGTGTGTGTGTGTGTGTGTGTGTGTGTGTGTGTGAATAGACTCAGCGTTCACAAACAGCTAGCTTGCTGTGCTGTTTGGTCGTCCCACCAGACACAGGAAGTTACAGTGTCCCGGACGTCATTGTACTGTGGGACAGAGGTGTCTTTGTCTGGGCTCGAGGTCGCTGAGCAGGTGCTCTGTCTCTGTTTCCTCAGTGTTTCTCAGTCACTCTCTCTTTTCTCTCCCGCTCTGTCTCTGTCTGTCTCTCACTCACTCTCCAGATCTCTCTAGCTGTGTATTATGCACAGTAAACACATGATTATACAAACAACTAAGGAAACCTTCCTGATGTGAAAGCCTCAGAGTGTAACTGTCGGTACCACAGAAACTAGGAGCTCGTGTTGTGTCATGTTGGTTAATTTATATCTTGTTATTTAGCTTTGAGTGAAAATATTTTCCAGGCAATGTGAGCATGTACAGTAATAATGAAAATGGTTCTCAATCAGACTGGTTTCACTTTCTCACAGCTTGGCACAGATAGTTACGACAACAATTTATTGATTAAAAACACTGATAGATGGATTGAAAATATTTTTTTTTATAACTTGGGATATTTGCAACACGTCCTCATACCTAAAAAGTGATCGCCACTGAGTCCCACATAAACCCTCCAGGATTTCGCAGGCCTTTTTTGGGATTGTTGCATCCTAAAATGTCTGATTTTATGGCAACTTTTCTAAAATTGCAATGCATGTTGTGGTGCTTTTAGGAATTTTTTGTAATAAAATTGTGGGACCAAGTGAAAATTGCAAAAGAATGTTGCAGTTATTTTGTATGATTCATTAAAAATGAAAGACAACTTGTTCAGGGAGACCATGCCACACTCTGGTCTGAGTGTTCTAACTAACCTTTCCAAATGTTTCAGAATTACAAAAATATTGGAAATCAGATTTATTTGTAAATAATGGGGACTGGTTGAATTTGAGTGAAATGTTGCAGAGGGTCTGATTTCCAACTTCCTCGAAGGACTGATTTATGACTGCTGGAGCGTACCAGTGACAGGCTTACTGGACCCTCATCATACCAGATCTTCATCGTCACATGGTTAATGTTGTTAAATGGTCACAGTTTAGTTCTTGGATGAAAGCATTAAAGGGATACTTTGGACAATTTGAAGTGGGGTTGTATGAAGTACTTATGGATAGTCAGTGTATTAGCTACAGTAGATGGCGGTTTGCACAACCCCAATTTGGAGAAGCAGAGAGGAGCGCCAGCACGGAAGTTAAATAATGTACTGCTGTGGACAGGGTCAGCAACAAAAAGTATTTTAGACACTTAAAAAAGGTCCACCTAAAAAAAAATCTAGATCAGTTATATATACACTAGATTTAGCAGGGAGGCAAGCAAGCAAAAGTTTATTTATACAGCACAATTTATTCCAGTGCTACACCAAGAGTGAGCCATGGAAGTTGCAGCCACGTGAGCAGGCACATAAAAATAATGCTGGCGTTAAAACAACTGGGATACAAAACAAAATAAATTTAGACCGGCAAGTGACCAGTAAAATAGTAAGACATGAGAATTAAAACCATTTAAAAGAAAGAAAGAATAAGATATAATATGGTAAAATAAAATAATATAAACCAACAGTTGACGATAAGAATATAAAAGCATGTGAGGTAAAAGAAATCAGTGTCACTAAAATAAAATGAAACCAAAAGGTGCAGCTGTGGTGCAGGTGCAGAATACTTTCAGTTTAGTTTTAAAAGACAATAGTGTTGCGGCACAACTGACATGATCCGGTAACATGTTCCAATGGCTTGGAGCATAAAAGCTAAAGGCTGATTCACCTATTTTGTTTGGAGACCCGGGGAATAACCAGGCCGCCTGATCCAGATGACCTGAGGGGTGTAACAGTATCAGGAAGTATTGAGGTGCCAGACCATGTAGGGCCTGAACGAGCATTTAGAACATTTTTACCATGTTACTTTGCTGTTAGACAGCCTTTTCTGATGAGAAACCGCAGTTATATAAGCCAAATATCACTCTCTCCAAACCAACCAAATTCCATTGGTGAAATCAGTAATTTTACCTCTCAGAACACGGGGGTTGCTGGTCTACCGCTGCCTCAGTCTGATAGTTTGTTTGTGTTTTTATGTGACTTTGCTTAACTAGAACTATCCCTTTAAAACACAGAAATCACACAATGACACAGACAAACTAACTGATCGAGGCAGCGGTACACCAGCAACTCCTGTGTTCAGCGAGGTAAAATGACCGATTTCATCTATGGAGTTTGGTTGGCTTGGAAAGAGTGATATTTGACATATGTGTGGTTATAGTAAAGTGGTGAAAATAAATTTGATAAAAATGTATCTTACATTTGTCTTACACACTTTCATAAAAAAAAAAATCCTGCAGCTCTCTGTCTCTGATTATTGATTATAGTTTATGTCTGACTTCAGCAGCTAGGACATACGAGGAGGTTTACAGCATCATAGACCATTGGCAGGAAAGGAAAGGATGGATCGGGACTGTGTGGAAGTATTGAAGAAGGCAAGTGTACGCAACCACACACACACACACACACACACACATACACAGACTCAGGAAAGAGGAACGTGAGAAAAGAACGAGAGGGAGATTAACACACTAATCCAATATCCGATGCTCCTGGACGGAGGAGCGGCTGTTGAATGATGCCTCTCTCTCTCTCTCTCTCTCTCTCTCTCTCTCTCTCTCTCTCTCTCTCTCTCTCTCTCTCTCTCTCTCGCTCACACACACAAACATGCATGCAAGAAGACACGCAAGATACTGTAGAGGGGGGTCTGAAGGATTCGTCTTGTAAGCATTTCAGTGAGACCAACCACATCCTTTGCTAAGCCACACAAACACACATATGAGCACACATACAGCCACAGGAATAGCACTCCGGGCCAGAGGGCTTCACAGGCCAGACCACTTCTCACAGACAACACCGCTGCCACGAAATTTACAAGACGTGCTGCTTATATACATTTTCTACATCCGTGCACAACTGTGTGTGTGTGTGTGTGTGAGTATGTGGTCCAGCTAAACTAGTTCCTGTAGTTCCTAGAGATTACCTTTCTTGGAAACCATTAACTAAATCACTTTTCACAATGGCTGGCAGGAAGTGAGTGCAGAGGGTTTATAATTTGTTCCCTCTCTCCATGTTTTCAGTGGTTCTGTCCTCTGAGAGCTGTTGATTGACAGCTGGATACCGAGCTTTGTTGGGTAAGATTAAAAGAGAGGTCCGTTAATTTAATATTGCACATTCCTAAAGTCGAGGGAGTCTCAGTGCGCAAACTTAGAAAAGGGAGAAAGAATTCTTGAAATTGATGCTGTAAAACCACAGATATTTGGTTCCCTATCCCTCTGATTGTTCTGTGTCTTAAAGGTCCAGTGTGTAAAATTTACAGTGATTTATTGGCGGGAGGAGTATGTTTTCATTTGTGTATAATCATTTGAAGATAAGGATCATTGTGTTTTCGTTACCGTAGAATTCCTTTATATCCCCAGGGGGAGCAGGTCCTTCTCCACTGAGGTCGCCGTGTAGCACTACCATGTTTAACCCAGAACGGACAAGCCAAACATGGTTTTCATCAGTGTCAATTTTTATGAGAACGGAATACAGGACACCAGTGTGGCGTCCAGCAAAAGTTGCTCACCCATGGCATACACTTGCTGGTTTGACGCCCAGATGACATAACGCACATAAATTAAACTTTTCAAGGCTCTGGGGAAGTTTTACAAATTTGCACCTTCCTGTGGTTGGCCACGGGGACAAATGAGTCCTGTCCAGTTCTCTTAATATATCCATTAAAAAAAAACCTCTGGATATCTTGGCCCTGTCATTCAAACTATGATGCTGTAGGTAATCCTCCAGCGTTATAATTTAATGTGCTGTCTGTACATGAAGGAGGTGAGGTTGATGGATGTGTCAATCAAACATAGGACTCTCGCCCAGGAGAGTGGGGTTCATGTCCTGTGTGAAATCAACAGGCTGACTTCTTTTTAATGTATGCAAGTACATTAGGCACATTATGATACACGCGTAACTAATGGATTTATTTTAACCCAAACCATCTGATCTTTTTTGAAACTTACCCAACTATTTCTGTTGCCTAAATCTAACCAAATAGTTTTTGTGCTTTTACTTTGAAAAGTTACCTTCAAAGTCTACCCTGATGTTGCATATTTATTATTGCTAACTTGACCGCAGAGGCCTGCATGTGCAAAATTGATGCTAGAAGGTTAACTACATTGTTATAATTTGAAATGTAGGGCCACTGACCAAGCTGCTGTATTAGATACGTGGCTTAAAACTGCTAAAAATCTTTCCCTCAGCCCTTTCAAAATGGCTGGGTAAACCTCTTCTTGGATACCTGGATAAAACAAATGGACATAACTGACATAACTGACAATCTAGTTTTCTGATAGCCTGCCAAGTTGCCCTGGAAGTAAATCTCTAAAATTAGCTACAAAAATACAGGCAGCTATTACATCCAACCAACACTGTTTACTGCAATAATTCTAATGAATCTCATCTCGTGCATGGTCACAAGTTAAATAATGAATGTTACACAGCAGCGTTTCAAGGATAAGGCATGTGCTTCTTTTGCTAAAAAGAAAGTTGGACAGGCTATGAGTGCTGGTGACTAGACATGTCTTTCATAAAAGAACATAATAACAAGTTATAACTCACCAGTCTGGTGTGTGTAGAGGTTTCAGGTGATTTAACGAAGGTGAAGACAAAAAGCCTTTAGTGCAGCCCCAGCCCAGGTTAATCTGGATCTGGGCCACAGCAGGACCCTTCAGTCAAAGTGGTCACAATTATGAGGAAACGACCCAGGGTCAAGGTTTTTGTCACAAAAATGTTCCTTTGATTCACATCAATAACATATTTGACTGCATGATGAAGAAATCCCTACTTTTCTAAAGCAAAGGACTCAGAAGTACCTGTAAATTTAATTAAACTCCAGCTTTACCATCATGTAATCAAAAAATATACCCACTGTATGTACTAAATAATTCAATTTAATTTCTGTTTCTGGGATAAGAAACCTCGTTCTAAACTATTACACATAACGACTGACTGTGGCTGAGAGATGTGTGACCTTCGAGAACAGAGAGTGCATGACAGGAACTTCACAGGAAGAGAAAAGGTCAGCCAACAGGAACACGAGAGTGCCAACAGAGCTAAAAGGAAACATTGAACCGTGGTGAGACATGCCAAGATACCCCACCCCGAGGTCCTAAACATGCACACATGCAAACACACATGCACACACACACTTAGAAATGCACACAACTCGCACATATGTGAGAAAACATGACTTGACCTGTTTTTTTCTCTTTGCCTATAGATGCTGAAGCGTGAGAGGCTGGTTGTTTCTGATGGGTTGCCATGGTGATTTTCCTTGTTGCTTATGATATTGACTAAACAGATGCACGTTAACAGGAAGAAGAGAGGGCATGTCAGGGTAGAGCTGTGTTAGAAGAAGATGTGACTATGTGAAATATACAAGAGTGAAGTTTCACAAGAGTAGGGTCTCTCCTCTCCTCTCCTCTCCTCTCCTCTCCTCTCCTCTCCTCTCCTCTCACTCTCACTCTCCACAGAGTGAGTTGGCAGATTCAGTGCAGTAACAGATGTGTGTAACATCATTATTTCAGTCACTGGCCCGACCACTGTTGGATTTGTAATACAAAGCTGCTGTAAGTTTATCAGAAAACATCCAACCTTCACAACTAAACTCTACAAGTCTCCCCTGGTGTGTGAGAGTGATCCTGTACTTCAGTAAAAACCAGACACTTCTTTTTCATGTGATTAATTTGCACGTCAATAATATTTTTCGAACCTGTACGCAAGCTTTCTTTCTGTTCTGTTGTAGAAAAAGAACAGTTCTAGAGCAGAATACAACAGTTATGAAACAGAACAGAACCGACAATAGAGCACTTCCAGAACAGAAACATACTAGAAAAGAACAGGGCCATTCTAGAACAGAATAGAACAGTTGTAGAACAGAATAGAAGAGTTCTAGTGCACTAGTAGAAAACAATAGAACATTTCTAGAACAGAGCCATTCTGGAATGGAACAGAACAGGACAGTTCTGGAAAAGAACACCAAGTTCTACAACAGAATGGAACAGTTATAAAGCAGAACAGTTCTAAAAAACAGAACAAAACAGAACTAAAAGAAACAGAACTAAAAGAAAATAGGATAGTTTTAAAATAGAATAGAACAGTTCCAGAACAGACCTGTTGTTAAACAGAATAGAACAGTTCCAGAATAGAATTATTATAGAATAGAACATTCTAGAACAGATTGGGGAAGTTCTAGCACAAAACGTAAAGACTGAGAACTAAAAAGAATAGTTCCAGAACAGAACCATTCCACAGCAGAACAGGACAGTTCTGTAACAGAATGGAAAAGTTCCAGAACAGAATAGAAAAGTTCCAGAACAGAATAGAAAAGTTCTAGAACAGAAAAGAACGGTATATACATTTTAACATTTGAGCAGCTGAAAGCATGAAATGGTTGGCATTTTGCGTGAAAAAATAGTTTAAATAACAATAGAATAGTTGCTGATTATTTTTCTGTCAACTGACAGATCAGTTCATTATCATTTTAGATCTGTTTGTACATACTGTTGGGCAGTTTAATCTGGAACAAAACATCATATTTTATAAGCTCTGTCTTCATATGATTTGAATGCAAAAATCTTAATTTGTAAAGTAACTAAAGCTGTGAGATAATCATGGTGGATTGAGAAGTACAATATTTAGATGAAGTATTAAGTGTCATGAAGTACAAGTAACTCAGATTTGCACTGAAGTGCAGAACTTGAGTAAATGTACATTTCACCAGTGGCCATGATTGAATTCCCGCAAACCAACTGCTAACAACCCATCAGATTTCCATATGTAAGTATCTCTGTTCTGATGATTTAGTTTGACAGCAGTTTAACCCACAAACATTAGCGGAAAAAACTCTTAAATTACAGGCCAGCAGAGAAATATTTGACAATTTTCCAGCAAATTTCAACACCAACACCAATATTTTTGAATATGATCAAATCAAACAACATCATCTACATCTTATACACACACAGGGAAAACTGGACATTGACCCGTCCTCCTGAGTCCAACAACAAAGCTTCATTGTGGACCGTGAGGCACACACACGCACACACACGCACACACACACACACACACACACACACACACACACACACACACACACAAACACACATTCATCCATCCATGAGTCAGCATTGAGCAATCTGCCTACATATACACACACACATGCACACATACACACTAAAAACATGGACACATTCATGAAAGAGTACACAGACTGTCACACATGTATACAAGATAAACACAAGCCAGCAAACAAACAAACAAAAGCACGCACGCGCACACACACACACACACAATGGTGCTGACTTCCTGTGAAGTCATACCTGTTACATAAGTCTCTCTCTCTGTTCTTGTCTCCTCTCTTTCTGACTCTGTGTGTCTGTGTGTGTTTGGCTCTTCTCGTGTTTGTCCTGACAGAATAAACTGGAGCACGGACAGACAAACAGACACGTGAATGAAGCAGATTTAACCGCCAGGAACATCAGTAAGAATGAAGACGCATGAGGCCAAATCTAGGACAGTCAAACAAACAATTTGAATACATCATGTTGGGCTTTAGGACATTTATAGCGCTAACATTTCACTATTTTTGTACATATTATAGGCAAAATGATTGACTGATTAATCAAGAAAATAATCGTTAGTTGATTTCAGTCAGTTCAAGCGAATTGTGTTTGGATTGATTCCACTGCAGTCGGTGAGACTTTACTAGCATAACGAGAGGGAAGCACATTTTTTCATAAAAAATAGGGGTAGTGCAGATTACTTGAAGTGTGGTTGTATCAATAGTCAGTGTATTACCTACAGTTGATGCCAGTTAGCGTGTGTTACTGTGTGAAGAAAGTGGTTAAACATGCTTTGCAACTGACTCAAAAAGACTGAAGGCCTGCCAGGGACAAGATACTATTGTCTGAGGACTCTTTTGTATCAATCTTCCAAACTTTTCCCGTGACAAGTGTTATTGTGGGACTTTTGTGTTTTAAAAAGATGGTTTGGATTCACCAAAGTCACACAATAACACAAACAATATGTGGAGGATTTTTCCATATTTTTCCTGATATTTTAGACTAAATGATAAATCATGAAAATATTCAGCAGATTAATCAAAATGGAAATAATCATTAGTTGCAGCTTTACAGTGGCGTACTCTCTTTTGCACACAATTTTTTTTTCTTGGATGTGGTAAATTTCGAAAGCTGAAAAAGTTTTGAGAGCCCACATGAAGAAACCTATGAAGTCCAGAAGGAGGATGCATATCAGTACCAAGTGGAGGTTTAGGGTGAAGGTGATGTTATTTGCTTTGTAGTGAAATCCTGAGAGGTGAAGAATCACTTCAGAAAAGAGAAAACACGATTAGAGAAAGAACGTAGATAGGAACACTTGGACAGAGAGGAGGGGGAGGCAAAGATAGGAATCACAACAGTGTTTTGCAATACTGTTCTATGTAAGTGCGTGTGTGCATCTACGTGCGCTTTCTGTTTTCTGCATGCACACATGTGTCTGTTCTGTGTTTGTGTCAGTACTGAGTGTAAGAGACTTGAGCCAGGAGATAAATGTATGAAATGTTATTGTGGCGGGGCTGGCCCTGCTCCAGAGGAAGTGCTTGGCTTTGACAATGCTCTCACCAGGAATGCACTGCAGGCCGCCGCCAAGTGGGCGTGTCGCTGCTCCGGGGTCGGAAGCCAAGTTTGGTCGGTTCAGTTTTTGGCCCCTCCGACGCCTCGGGGGACCGTTCTGCTCCGCTGTTGTTCAGAAGGAGGGAGAGAAGGAGAGGGAGAAGAGGGAGGAAGAGGGGAGAGAGGGTGCAGGTTTGTGTGTTCTTGTAAGCTCAGTTTGTATAGATCTGAATGAGTGTGTTTGTGTGTGTGTTTTCCCTTTGAGAGGAGGATCTGAAAGGAATGCAACTGTTCCTTTACACATGTCCACCCCCCTTAGGCTGCCACAGGGCCTGTTGAAAACAGACACGCATCCATGACACACACACACACACACACACACACACACACACACGGAGAGAGGTTGTGGAATGAAAGGAAGTATCAAACTACCCCGGCAGAATACTTATCAAGACTGAGGAGCAAAGCTGCCCATTAAGATTCCAGACTTTCACTGCTTCACTTCTGCAATAAGAAAATAACAGGATCACAATAGAACAGGATAATATGTAGAATACCACATTTTTAGGCTTCAAATGTTCAAAAAAAAAAGTTACTCCCTCAGTTGTAAATCTGAGAAGCAAGACTGCGGTCTTGAAGCTGAAGTCCACTGACAATAGAGAACTGACGTGTGCATTCCTAAATTGTTGGTCTAAACTTTTAATACTGCGTGAACATTATGTGACATGATCACTTTTCTCAAACAAAAATGCACATTTTAGGGATGGACGGATTGATTCTGCAGGATCGATACATCAACACTCACAAGCTACATTTAGTATAGATTATTTTAAAGCTACTACAAGGGACTTTTTAATTTATTATATTATTTATTTAATGTTTATTTGTATAAGTATGTATAAGGTATGTATAGGTAAGTATGCAGCATAAATCAATGCCACACACCATAGCATGTATAGCTTAAGCTAATTTGCAATGCCCATCCCTGGCTGGGCCTTTAAAATACAAAAGATTCAGCAACAAATACACAGTACAGTAAAACACAAACAATAAGAAATACAGAGAGAACAATAAACTTTCATACTGTGTTGATTTTGAGGGCCCCTGTGGACAAAAACAATAGTTTCCCCGCCATAACAATGACAAAATATAATGTGAAAAATAAAATTACCTAAATAAAAATTATTTTTATTTTTAACTGGTTAATTTACCATGCACTGTAACATGCACTGTATAGCCTGTGAAAATGTAAACACAGGCTCTGTGTGATTTCATGGAGAATCTGACCCGATGACACGCATTAAGAATAATGGTACCACTTTACAATGAGACTACTGTTATAAATTATTTATTAATGGTTCATAATTAGGTTATTAATCATGTTTCAAACACTTTATAAATCATAAATAAACAATAACAAACACATTTTAACAGTTTTCCTACATCTATGTGGGCTCACTACTTGGCAAGATCCACTTACTGCTTAATAATTAATCTTTCTAACGAGTTACTGTAAAACACATTGAAATTTATTCATGACTTACTACCATGTATAACTGCCAAAAGGGAGCCTTACTGTTAAGTGTAAAATGGTGAAAATGCAAAGGTAAACAATTTGCCAAAGACTTTAGTGTACCAGCTAATTTGACATATTAAATTGATGCCAAATTAAACATTTTGATGATTAAGATATGTTGATGCTGGTGAAGCTGACAGGTATAAATGCTGCTAATGGAGAAGAAAAAGTAAACTTAGTAAGCGATGAGATATGGGGCTTAACAATACAGATAAATGTGGGCTCAATATTTGGCAAGCAACAGGTTACTGCTGTCATTTTTATCTTGTGTGTTATAACAACTTATTAATGTTATCAATTAATGCAAATAAATAAATACATAATAATAAGATAATAGTGATCACTGACTAAAACAGAGCAGAGTTGGGAGTAATTTCAACTGAAGATCTGGAGAAACAAAATCCCCTTTCGACTGAATACTATTGATTGTGATAAATATCAATGGTTAAAAAGTAAGTGATACTCTTAGTAGTTTTTGAAAAGAATACTTTGTACCTTTACTTGAAGGTGAGTAACAAAGGAGAAGAGTATTTTCAGTACTCTTTCCACCCTTGAGAGTATGTGTTGTGATTTTCTGTTCTCTCTTTTATTTCTAAAAATGACCATTATTTTAAAGTATTAAATTTAAATTTAAAAAGTTTGGAATTGCCCATCCCCATTAAAAAAAAAAAAAACTAAAAAGAAATACAAAATTTGTTCTTCTTTATGTTGGAAGATCAGATTAAATTCCATTTAAAATGCTGTTTGATGGGTTTAATTTCTTTTTTTCTTTCTATGCGTTGCCCCTTTTGTTGACGCCCCTGAAAGCTGAGATGAAACCCTCCCCCTGGATACTGGGTTTGGGGTATAATGGTGGTATAATGAGAGACGGCAGTAACAGAAAGCGGTAAAGAGGCCGGTGTGGTGGAGGCCTCGGTGTGCTGCAGACTGGCAGTGCCTGGTGATAAGAGGCTGCGGCCTGGATGGCCTCTCTGAGGGGAAGTGATGCAAGACAGTAGCTCTTTGTTTAGTGGCATTACTTGGTCCCATGCCAGTGGCCCCACTGAATGAAATGGACCGGTTGGCTTGTTTGCTGGCTGTGTGACTGGCTTCATGGTGGACAGGCTGACTGCCTGGCTGACTTGCTGGTAGGCAGGCAACTGCAGCACTAAAAATCGTGGCTAATCTCTCTTTTCTCTACTTCTTCTTCTCTGTCTTTCTTCCTCTTTCGCCTCCTCGGGCTCAAAGGAACACATAAGCTGTAAACTGAGAAATACTTTGTTCCAGCACCACCAGTTTTTTTTTGTTTTGTTTTTTTTTGACATACTAGAAGTGAAAACTATTTGGATGTTTGACAATAGCTGTTTTGAAAAACTTTAAGATGTTTTTAATCTAATATCTGCAGTTATAGCTTGAGCACACTGAGGCTCTTGTTGACCATTTTAGAACGGATGCACATTAAATCACACAAGCTTCTCAGAATCCTGAACAACTGCTCCTCCTTCGCTCCCTGTTCTCCTCAGACTGTCCCAGCAGCTCCTCTCTGCTTTCTTTCCCTTCCGAGTGTTGAAATGTGTGTTTCTCCTGCAGCTGAAGCCGTCCTGTCACACTTAGCTTCATTTTACTTTTGAATTCCACAGAGGAAAGAGAGGAGGAAGGGGTCAGAGGAGGAGATACTGCGTGTGTTTGTACATCTGTGCATGTGTGTGTGTGTGTGTGTATGCGTGGTGTGAGGCGACATGATTTTGCAATATGCAGGTCTAACTGTCAGGGGTTCCATTTCCAAACAGCGTGCACTTGCCATGTCTGTCCAATTTCTGTAGACCTGCACAAGATCTTGTGTGCGTATGAGCATTACAAACCCCAACTCGCCCATGTGCGCACACACACACGCGAACTCATTCTCACTTGCCATCATTATCCTGCTCCAAAGTTTCTAAGTGCATTTCCATCCACAAGTCATTATCCGCTTTTTCAATTTGTGCATTAAAAAATTTAAAAGACTTGAATTGAAACTTGATTTCTGTGTACTTTCTCCCTAACCCGAATGTTGTTGTAAAAGTCAATGGAAACAGCTAACAGCTAGATGCCACTAGACACGGCTGCGTCGCATTATGGCCATGCCATGTTTGTGTTGCCAAAAATTTTTTTTTAAAGAAACCATTAGTTTTATTGGTACATTGTAAATAACATACTCTATTTAAGATGATAAGTGTATAATTTAAAATTGAAAAACATTACCAAATGTTCCAATATTTTTTCCTAACTTTTCCCCTCCGTATGACGCCCCTGACTTGACTGTGGTGCAGATGTGCCGTGCTCAGTGGAATCAGCCGGTAATACTCTTAGCATTTCCAGATGATCACTGTGTCAGATTGGCTGAGCTCGATGCTGCTGAAACTTGATGAGAGACCAGTCATAACTTGTGGTCTTCACTGACCCACCTGACATGCAGAGGTGATTGGTAAGGCGGCAACAGAGACAGACTTGTGTTATCAGGACTGCTGACCACCACGGTGTCCACAGAATCATGGAGAACATTGTAGAGAGTGTCTAACTTTGTAAACAAAAGCCAGGTACAGAGTGATCATAGAGCACTATGGCACGCAACAAAGGACGAAATGACGAATGGTCGTGCTGATCAAAACCCTAATGTCTCACGTCAGTGTTACGGTAAAGACCACCTGAACCGAAACCAAGTCAAGACCAGAGTGTATCGAGACCAAGACAAGACCAAGTTCTGTCGCAGTTCTCTCCCCCAAGTAAGGAGGTGACATTAGCTAATATTGATGTAATGCAAATTTGCATACATCAGCTACATAACTAACGAAGCAAACGCATAACTTAGCTAATTAGCTAGCTGCAGAATTTGCACATAAATAATTCATTTCACTTAAGGTTAAAATTTGACGTGTTAAAATCTGATGTGTAAAAAATTACACATATTGCTAAAAACATTGTATGCTCATTGTTTATATTGTTCATTTCTTGTCCGGAACTGATGTTCCCTGTTTGTGCTGCACCTGCAGACAAGTTCATTAAGAGACAGTATACAACACAAGGTGAACGTGAGGCTCTGCTATTTTCATTCAAGTTATGTTCACGTCTAAAGCTCAAGCAGACAGTAAAGGGACTTTAACAAAATTTAAATTACTTTCAAAGGACTTTTCAAGGACTTTAAACCTCTTTTTCATGACAAATGGCCAAGTAGATATTTATTGAACTTACTGAACGTAATATATTCTTTTGCTTCATGTAGGTGCTGAGCGCCTTTTGTTTTCATGTTTCATAATAAAAAAAGATATTTTGTTCTGTGTTTATTAATCAATATAGTTCTCGTGGCCTAAAGTGTAAGGTGCGATGGTGCGACAAAGGCGAGGATGCAGCAGAAATATCACATGTCCGATAAACACCCGTTTCATGATGTAACAAATAGATCAGGCTCTGAACAGGCAATTTAGTGATGTGCCTGTTGTTGTGGTCAGTATTCCTGTAAATGTGCCAGTGTTAGCCAGCTGGCTAATTTTTAACTGCAGTCCTTAGGCAAGATGTTTTGAAACCTATGAAATAATAACATTTACACAACAACAGGGCAGCATAAAGATAACAACAAAATTCTAAATACAGAACTCAAGCCCCGCAGACAACAGGAAACAGCAGAACATCAGTGCAATAACACAACAACAACAAAACAGCATTTTGGCACAAGTAGTCATGCGAGTAGCACAGCACATGTAGACATGCAGAGCAGCAATTAACAGTAGACAAATAAAATGAAAGTCATAATGTTGATCTTGATGAAAGATGCATTTTATTGCACAAGGAAAAAATAAACTATTTAAAAAAAATCTGCATTTAAAAACTGTGTTCTGCCCAACAGAACAAGAGAGAGGGGGTCGAAAGGGAAAGAAGAGAGGAAAGCGTGTGTTTGTCTGTGTGTTTGTGTGTGTGTGTGTTTTTGGGGGTTGTCGATGGGGCGAGGGGTTTTTAGTTGAGCGCTACACCAGATGTGAAAATGACTTTTGCAATATGTCATCTAAACAGCAAACTGCGGGGGATTTACTTGAGCTAACTTGAAGCACATAAGTGCTGGAAAGTCAAAAATTACAGTTTCTGCTCCTTGAAACTCTCAAATGGATTCAGACACCAGCTGAGAGGAAACATCAGTCATTGCAGGAAACTGGCATGTGGTTTTCCCCCGCGGCCTGAGAGCATTAGTCTAACATATGTTACCTAAATGCAGATTCACGCTGAAAAGTGGCGGTTTGCCCCACCCCCCCACTCCCCCTTTAAATGCTATCTCAGGTCACATCGATGAGCGGAAACGCAGCGGATAAGAAGACAAACATGAGATGGGTCGAGTCAGGTTGTGTCACTCGGAGGTTTCACCTGATGATCTCTTTGTCCTGCGTTATCGCAGCACAACCTCTGTTTTCAGTGGGACTCGTTATGGACCGACCCACACACACACACACACACACACACACACACACACACACACACACACACACTAGGTTACATGTGTCCTGTAACTGGAACAAAGTCCCATCCAGCCTGAGGGCCACTGACACACTTTTACAGGATAAAATGACCCCTGTTACTCTCCTCTTCTTTCTCTTTACATCATGTAACTCAGCTCGTTCACTCCTGTTTTCTTCAGATTAGAAATATAAAAATCAGATGTATCTCGTCCTCTACAGATCTCAAACTATTAATTCCTATTACTAACTATTAATCACTTTCATTTTCTCCCGTCTGTATTGTTATAATTCCCTTTACACATGTCTCAGTCAATCTGGTCTAAATCCTCTACAGTTGGTTCAAAATGCAGCTGCCAGGGGCCGTATTTCAGAAACTTCCTATATTAGGCCTGAGTCTTAAGTTTTATCTGACTTATTCCTTTCTTATCTCAGGTTAGGAAATCCCAAATACTCAATCTAAAGTCCAAAATCTTATAAACTTTCGTGTCTGTAACCTGGCAACGAACACTACTCTCCTCATCTCACCAGTCAAACAAAACTTTATAACTGTTGATTTCTTAAACATACTGACACATACTGTACAATGAAACTAATAAAAAATGAGCAAAACTTAACTTTAAGACAGATGAGTTACATGTTTTGCATCTGTAGAGAAATCCAAAGATGTTTTTTTTTTTTTAAGCGATATTCCACTCTGCGAGAATAAGCCATTCAGTATGTACTCACCACTATGCCGATGTGATGATAAGTGAAGATATTCTGTTTACGGAAGTCTCGCGAGATCGACGCCATGTTTACATCCTACCGGCTACATGCTACAGCTGATATTTCTGCTAAAAACATGGTGAAAATGGCGTCTTTTATGGTTAATTTTTAATGTCGCGGCTCGCAGACACTTGGATTACACCACACAAGCAGGATGGAGACATTTTGTGTTTGATTTGTGTGCTATTTTTAACGTTTTATCCGTGGTCACCATTCACTGCCATTGTACTGGATGAGGCTGCTACCCTGTTTCTCCTAAAACTCCAGGATTGTTTTGGTGAACAGAAGATCTTCACTTATCACCACATCAGCATAGTGGTGAGTACATACTGAATAGCTTATTCTCGCAGAGTGGAATATAGCTTTAATAGATTTACAATAACCAACATAAGAGATAAAAAATGTGGGCTAAGAAAGAAGACACACTGTATCTGGCATCGACTGTGAAACAGCAATAAAAGAGCAGCCATATGGATTAAACAAGTTGGCGAACACTACTGTTAGCTAGTGCTCAATTAGCTAACACTACTGTTAACACTACCATTAGCCACTGTTAGCTAACACTACTGTCAGCTACTACTAGTTAACACCACTGTTCACTGTTGTTAGCAAAGCGTTGTTTGCAAACATCAAATTGGCAAGTTACTAATGCTGGTGGAAAAGTGAAAGTTAGGGCAGCTAATAGTTGTCCTAACATTAGGAGACTTAAAGTGATATTCCACTTTGTGAGAATAAGCCATTCAGTATGTACTCACCACTATGCAGATGTGATGATATGTGAAGGTCTTCAGTTCACAAAACAACCCTGGAGTTTTAGGAGAAACAGGGTAGCAGCCTCATCCAGTACAATGGCAGTGAATGGTGACCACGGATAAAATGTTAAAAAAGAACAAAACAAACACAAAATGTCTCCATCCTGCTTGTGTGGTGTAATCCAAGTGTCTGCGAGCCACGACATTAAAAATTAACCATAAAAGACGCCATTTATGCCATGTTTTTAGCAGAAATGTCAACTGTAGCATGTAGCCGGTAGGATGTAAACATGGCGTCGATCTCGCGAGACTTCCGCACATGCGTCCATTGAGATATATACAAAGTCTCGCAAGATCGACCCACATCAGCCCTGTTTGTGCATCCCTCCACCGGCTTCCTGTAATATATAGAATTAACTACAAGATCTTGATTACATAAGAAACTGCATGATCTCAAATCTCAGACTTTTAAAAAATAAATCTCTGCTCCAACTGCAAAACAAAAGGTAATTGTGCCTTTGCTGTTTTAGACCCAACCCTCTGGAAGCATCTTCCCCAATCTGAGCACTGTTTTAAAAGGATTATTTGAAATGAGGTTGTCTCCACCAGCACAGAAGCTTATATTAAATGTACTGCTGCAGGCAGGGTCAGCAACAAAACCTATTACGTAAATGTAAACCTAAACAAGGTCTGCTTAAAAAAAATCAATATCAGATTAAGTTTACACTATATTTAGAATATTTTCAGTCAGGCAGCCTTTTCCAGCAAAACCCCACAATTATATAAGCCAAATATCACTCTCTCCAAACTGACCAAACTCCAAGGATGAAATCAGTCATTTTACCCTGAAGAAGCCAAGAGTTGCTGGTCTACCGCTGCCTCAATCTGTTAGTTTGTTTGTATTATTGTGTGACTTTGAACTATGTTTTTAAAACACCAAAGTTACACAATAACACAAACAAACTAACTGATCGAGGCAGCGGTAGACCAGCAGCTTCCATGTTCTGCAAGTAAAATAACTAACTTCAGTTTTGGAGTTTGCTTGGTTTGGAGAGAGCGATATTTAGTTTACATAATGCAGCTTCCTGCCAGAAAAGGCTGTATGAAGGCAAGGTAGGTTTTTTTGTGTGGCTTTTTTAAGTGGATAAAATACCTTTTGCTATTTTATTTTTATATTTTTCACGTGTTTTTGTGAAGCATTTTAAAGCGTTTTAAAGTGCTTTATTAAGTTTTACTTACTTACTCTTTCTACTCCATCCAGTCTAACAAAAAAGGTGCACATTTAATTAATGTCCTGTTCTAAGTTGCTACTTTAGATCATTAAAGTTGTTTTTTATTCTGCTGAATATTAATGCAACACTGTCATGCTTGGATTTGAGAATGTCTGCATGTGTAAGAAATTACCGGCACAACAGAAATACTTGGCCATAACAACAGCTGATGCATGTTTGTGTTGGTGTGTGTGTGTGCTGGGTGTGACGACCTTATTCTTGACATTGTACAATAACACTGCAAATGAAGCACAGCACAAACATGCAGCAGCAGCAGTCTGATGTACTGGCTTCCTCTCGGTAAACATGTGCACAATCTGTTTTTTAAAAACTTTCAAATATCGGTTTTCTGGCTGGTGTTTGTTGCATTGTCTCCTGTGGTAAACTCAACCCTGCAGCAGGCCAAACCACAGCACAAATAATTATTTGCATACACAGTTTCTGACCCGCTACAGTGAATCCAGCCTCCCATAATACTAGCCGATAATAAATGGTTTCTCCTTCACCTGCCTGTGCTGAAGCTTCCTGTGTTGATGATATGTATGTGGCCCGGTGGGGTGGAGATGACAATGTAGGTGTGGAGGAAGTCAAATGCAGGTGTTTATGTGTGTGTGTGTGTGTGTGCATGTGTGTGTGTGTGTGTGTGCAGTCCCAGGTGGGTGCTGACAGACCGGCAGGTAAACAGGCAGGTTGGTCTCTGATCTCACCTGTTGGAGCAGACACTGCAGCGCCTGCAGGGCTTCTGCAGCGGAAACATGTTCTTTATGTGATGCTGCTGGAAGCTCTTCTCTTCTCTTCTCTTCTCTTCTCTTCTCTTCTCTTCTCTCCTTTTTCCTCTACACTATTAGAAATAAAGTTGCTAACTAGAACCACATAGGGCTCTTTGGCTTGTCCCCATCAAAGACCCCTTTTTTGGTTTCTGGTACAATCCTTTATCATGGTTCCACCTGGAACCCTTTCAGAGGGTTCTACCTGGAACCAAATATAAATGGTTCTCCTATGGGGACAAGCCAAATAACCCTATATGGTGCGCTAACAAGAGGGTGCTAACAAGAATCCACCCAGGGGTTCTACGAAGATTCCTTTTATATTTCAAGGATTACATCTAGAACCCATCCAGGACAACCAAATACAGCCTTTATGTAAAGAACCCACTTGTCTTCTGAGGGTTCTATGAAGAGCCATACAATATCATAAGGTAAAAAATATTTAAACCCGTTGATTGCATATTGTGGTCATTCATCACCAGAGGAATCAACATAATGACAGATAAAACACAAGGGGTCCTATGTTACACCTGGTGGCACAGGTGGATTTGCTATCTTACACTGGCGCAGTTGCCATTTTTGCCACATCTGCAAGACAGTTCGCTCTCGCGCATTTACTTCTCGAACCAGGAGATCTCCCTCCTCGCTTTAAAAATCTTTTCTCTTTGTTCCCTCCCGGTAACTCCGCCACCATGTTGCCTTTGCTTGTGCTCCTGGCACACCTGCTTCTTAAAGGTGATGAGAGCTGCCTTTCTGATTGGTTTATTGCTCGGCCGAAATTCACCGGTGAATTAATCAGGACACTTGGACACAGCTGATAGGTGCATCCCGCTTTCCGCTTGCATTTTAGATCAATAAAAGATATGGCCCAAGCTCTGAAAAATCTTTGAACTCTTTCTTCCAAAAAGGGTTCTTTGGAGGAAAAAAATGGTTCTAAATGGAACCCTTGGTCTAGCAAAGAACCCTTGACAAACCCTGTGTTTCTCACATGCTCTGTGTCGTTCATTTGTTCTCTCCTCTCCTCCCAGGTGCACTCGGGTAAACACCCAGGAAACAAGCGTGTGGAGGGGAGGGAGGGGAAGGGCATAAGGGGAGGAAGAACGCCTCGGGGTAACAGCAGCAGCACAGGTGGGCTGGGGGGTGGGGGGTGACGACAGTGTGTGTGTGAGTGTGTGTGTGCTTCATAAGGAGGTGCTTTGGAGAGAAAGGAATGTTACACATCCAGATTATAACAGACCACCCCTATAAACTAGAAGGAAGTCAGTTTAACCTGCAAGTCGCACACACACACACACACTCACAGAAACACACACAGCAGCCATCAAATATAATCTCTGATATGAAGTGACCATCTGACTGCTTTGTGTCTAATGTTACATCGCCCAGAGAGGAAGTCGGTGAATTATTTCCTGTGACTTATGTAATGTTTTCTTTCAGTTTGAGGTCAAGCTGCTTTATTTGGCCTCCGCTGCCCTAACAGTGTTTTATGGAGAGCGATCTATTCAGACACAGGAAGGGGCAACCTCAGGAAGTTGAAGTGTGGATGTAAAACAACTAAAGCCCATAAATATTCTTTTTACAGAATGATTAATAGTTTAAGTAATCAGCATCTAGTAACAAAAACACTTTTATAAGACGCCTGTAAGTGGTCGCAGGGATGTTTAAACAGGATGGCTGCGTGTGTCAATAAGTTTGAGGTAAAATATGCAGGATTTTATCAAAAACAATGTATAGACTCATACAAAAATGATCCTTCTCGGCACATTAACAGCGTCCTTCTCTGCTGAGCTGTAACCTCTCGTCTGTGAGTAGATGCGTACTGTTTTCTGCAGTGATACACTTGGCAGATGTAGTTTGGTAGAAAGAAAACAGTTCCCCCATGAAACTACTCACAACAAGGTCTGTGTTTTATCTTGAGTAACCAGGTCATGATTTCTGGAAAGAGACATTGCTGTTGAGTTTATCAAGTGTATTTTTTGGCACTTTTAGTACCACAAGCCGAGTGCTATTTAGTGCCATTATATTGGAGAGAAGGCAGACATCTCTACAGCCAAAAGGGATGTAGCAATTTATTGAGTATTGCAATATCTACTGTGATATGACATTTTATTATTATTGCTTTCATTTATTTTTATAAAAAGACTACTATTGACAGCTGCATTGTTTTTGTTTTGCAGTTGTACAAACATAATTCAACGATTGCCAAAGACAATTAATGTCAATTTTTTGCCCATGCTTAGATCACGGCTGGCTACTTTTAATCTATTTTAAAAGCAAACTTTAAATTAAAAGGCAAAATGAAGTTTATATGAGGTTCATTATTTAATAAAGTAAATTTTCTTGTTTTGCTATTGTTATATCAGTAAAAATCTGCAAAACCTGGCAGCTCACATCAAAACAATCTAGATGGTTAAATAGCACTACAGGTAAGAGCAAAAATATGTATTGTTGATTTTGGTCCACGGTCCGTTTAAGGTTTTTATCACTATTCTGAAAAATGCTGCTTAATATATATCTGGTCATTAATTTCACTATAAGTCTTCACAGAAGGAGTACATTTTTGTCCAAAATCCCTCCTACAGTAATGCCTTTCTAAATGCATGGTCATTTTGAAGGTAGAGTGTATGATGTATCTGTGTGTGTGTGTGTGTGTGTGTGTGTGTGCGTGCGTAATTTGATGAAAACTACTTGGGAAAGTAACGACACAACAGCCAATGTATATTTAACAATATATATTTCCATTGTCAATGTACATTCCATTTCGACATAAGCTTTCTTCACAAACAAAAAAAGTTGGCATCTAAATAAATACTATATAAAATAGAACTTCAAAATAAATATATCTATAAAGGGAACCTTTTATATGAGAGATTTTTTTTCTTTTTGTTATATCTAAACAAAAACAAAAGCACAGATCTCGTTCTTAATCCCCAACATTGACATTTGCAAAGGCATAAAGGAATGGAGTAGCATCACCCAGCTGTATGAGACTTTTCCTCTTGTTTGGGTTAAAAATAAAAAATGAAAATCGGGGTATGGGTGTGTAAAAGTCACAGCATTGTAGCAAAGGAGAAAAAAAAAAAAAAAAAAGAAGTTTTTAATCATTGACTTGTCATTGTTGGTGATTTTTCCATACCTTGATCAGGCTAGCGAGCACATGTAAAAAGTATAAAGCTAACGTGAAAGTGAAGAACATTTACTCTTGCAGTGACAGAGAAGAAAAAGAAAGGCAGCGACTGTTTTAAAAAAGAGGTCCGCTGGTTAAAAAAGATGGCACAGAACACAACTTGAGAGAAAAACAAAGACGGCGGTGGAGGGGGGGAAAAAAACAGCGAGAAAGGGAGAGAAAGAGAGACAGACTTGTCTTTCTCTCCCGTCTCTGTGGTATGACAAGTTTATGCACAGCAGCTGTGTTTGTCAATCAAGGCCAGGGGTGTTTGTTGGACAATTTCTCAGGGAGGAAGGAGGGAAGAAGAGGAGGGGAAAAAAAGCACGAAAGAGAGAAAGAGAGGGGAGAGGGCTGAGACACTGAGCAGTAACAGCAGGAAATGGGTTGATCCGGATAGGGGTAGATTGTGTTCCCTGTGTGGATTCAATGAGTCCACAGTCTTTAGGACTCGGAGAGGAACCGGGGAATTAGCTTAGCCTCTCGACTGCTAATGAGCCATGGATAGCATAAACAGCAGGAGTTTTTCTTTTTTTTATTGCCGGGCACACTTTTCTAAATCAAGTGCTAGTGATAGAAAGTCATTTTTGTTACCCCCTTCGTGAACCTTCCTCTCACCAACCCTCCCCTCTTTTCTTTTTCTCTCTCTTTCACAACCTCAAAAATACCCTCAAAATATATATCTAATATATTCTCTATATATTTTTGTACTGAATTGTAGTTATAATGTACCATGCAATCTTTCAAGGACATTTAAAAGTCTCTTCTAAAGAACACAAATGTTGTGAAACTATTTACAGCAAATAACATTTCACCTGCATAGCTCTATTACTAAATATATTGTCAAAACATTTGTGATTTTTGTCGCCCCACCTACAGGTCACCAGGCATTTGCCCAGTCACACAATCATTCTTCAGTTTTGGCACCTTTCTCTTGGACTGAATTGCTAGGTTTTGAAAATATTGCCTCATACATTCAAGACTAAGGACAGTGTGTTTTTTTCTTTCCTTTTTTTTCCAGCTTTGTGCAACAAGACAAATATGAGCAGAGTTAGGCGCCCTAATGGAAGTTAAGGGTGCAACATGAAAGAGAGGTGTGTGTGTCTGTGTGTGTCTGTGTGTCTCTGTGTATGTGTGTGTTATGAAGCAACAAAGACAGTATGCCTTTATGCCAAACAGAAAAAAAGGCCATCTGTATTAAAGGGCAGCATGCCTTTAAGAACCAACTGCCGTCAACTCCCATTTGGCAAAGAGTGCATAACAACTGTGATCACTCAGACAGCGAAAAACAAGCTACTGTATGCTAGCTTCCTTTGGCAAAGTCCTAAGAACGTCATGCAAGCCACAAAAATAGACTTTCAGAATAAAAGACAGACTATCTAACTAACGCAGCTATGCAGCATAATGATTAGAATTTAATGAAGACACTGTGTGTAGAGGAGGGGGGGCTGGAGTGTAAATGTAGTGCACGCAAACGTAGTGTGAGATAGCTGAGGTGGTTAATACTGTGCTTTAGTACATCCTTTAAGGGGTTTGCGTCTTCCTAAAAAGGTTGTGCAAGTGGCAGGTTTGATTTCCGACAAAGGCTGACTAGATACGAACACAACAACGACTTTGCTATGCCCCCCCCCCACCCCCCCCCTCTTCACTCTCTATCACTTGCGTCCCCTCTCCTCCCCTCCGGAAACATCATTTTCTGGCCAGTTTGTCTCTCACTTAGCTTACTTTTGTTTTAAATTATTCACTATTGCCTTTTTGCCCCTAAATGTTTCTTTGCCGCCTTGTGCAAAGAGGAAGTAGACCAGGCTCTTAGGCAGTTTAGAAATCAACATGCTGTAGGCCAAGTTCTAGAGAGGATTACTGTAACAGTCCCTGAGAAGGTTGGGTGTACTCTTTTTTCTTTTTCTTTTTTTTTTTTTTACACATTTCTCTACGACACATCGACTTCTAGCACGGTGGGTAACCATTAGACTAGAGCATGCAGGTCATGACATGCATTACCTCTGAGGTGATTGGTGAACAGCATTCAAAATCTTAGAATTTCTGGGCTTCACCCCCCCCAAAATAGGAAACACACTGTAAAGTGATTATCTCTTTTTACTCACAACAATACAGAGTGAGAATTATGGGAAATTACTATTATTTTAGGTTTGTTTTTACAGCTTCTCCGCGGAGAGCTATATTGTTAGCATTACCGAGCTAGCATCTTTAAGCTAAAAGAGGAAAAATGGTGACACTAAAAGATGGTGAACATCATAATAGTGGAGAGAGTGAGTAAGTGGTGGTTTCACTCTCGCAGTGGCCTATCATAAAGCCACAGCTATAGGTAATCACTTGTTTTGTTCAGACAGAGGGACACTGGGCTGTGCTCTTGGGGGTTTGGGGAGGGGGGTGTATCAGATATTTATCTCCATCAAATAACTTTTAGGGTTATCCGAGGACCAGCAACCAGCTTCTGGTTAGTTACCGTTACAAAATTAGCTGTGAAATACAGAGCAGCAGAGAGGTACAATGACTTTTGTGCCTTCAGCCATCTTTGCAAAACAACACCAGTCCCACAAGTCTCTTCTTCTTCTTGTGACACTCTTACAAAACAAAACAAAAAAACATCTCAGAGGGGCTGTTAGCTCTTCCTAGGAGCCAACTCTCTCAGATCAGGCCCCTTTTGATCATCCACCCTATCAAACGTAGGTCAAGAAGCCATTTAAGTACCTTTGTTTTACATAAGTCATCTTCCAGCAGATTAATGGGGTAGTTTAAGGGGTTGGTGTTGGATTGTCCTGTCCATAGAGAGCAAGCAAGTACTGTGTGGTCCTGTCTGTTTTTTTAGCAAGGCTACTGCCAGCCAGTTTGGTCCAGTATCATGACCCTTGCTGCTGCTTCTCTAGTGTCCCAACTTTTGCTTCCACACCTCCGTTTTTACACACAGGGGCACTGAGGCCGCCCTGCGAGTTCTTGCAGCGGCAGCCGGGCCTGCTAACATTGTCGTAACACTTCTGTCCCAATTTGGCCAGGCCCGTAGCTGGCAGATAGCAGACCAGGCAAGGCAGGACGAAGGAAAGGGCAGCCATGAAGGACCAACGCGCACAGCAGTTGGCCTGGGAGCACGAGCAGGGCTTGTCGGCACAGGAGCCCTCGTCGTCCTCATCCTCGGTGCAGTGGTAGAAGATCCCTTTGACCAGGCACATGCAGGTGGCTGTATCCACCAGGCTCTGAGCAGAGCACAGGCACTCCTGGTTGCAGACCCAGCAAGAGGGTAGGGTCCGGGGGAGCGTACACTCCGTGCATCGACACTTCCCGCAGTGCTCGCAGAGAAGGAGGTGCTTCTTCTCGGCCGGGGAGGAAGGGATCAGCGCCAACCCCTGCTGGCCTCCAGTGGTGCACACGCCTCCCGCGGGCATCTTTGCAGACTTGAGGTCCAGCGATTTGGAGGAGGAGGAGCAGGAGGAGGCGGAGGAAGAGGAGGTGAGGACTTTTGATTCAGGGGAGGTGAAGCAGCCTGGAGTTCGGGTGGTGATTGTGTTGACGGGGCCCTGGTGGGGGTGCAGGTTTGGGTGGTGGTCCACTGTCGGGGTGGGCGCAGCGTGGTCCAGCAGCCTCTGATCGGAAGAGGTGCTGCTGCTGCTGCTGATGGAGCTGGGCCTCCCGCTGAAGGAGATCCAAGGGTGGGTGGTGGTGTCCTGGTGTGGGTGGGGCTCGCACCTGCCCTGCTGGTGGTGCTGGTGTTGGTGATTGTGGTGATGGTTGTGGTTCGCCCCCAGGAAGGCCTCCTGATTCTGACCGAGCCAGGTGATTCTTCGGTTCGCTGACTTCTGGCTCGGGGGCTGCTGGGACACGACGGCGGGGCTGTCGATGTAGTCGTTCTCCACATGCGAGGACTTGATCTGGTCAATGGGGTAGATGGTGAGAGGGTGCTGCAGGCGGCCGTATGGCACTCGACTGTCCAGCAGGGGCTGGGATATGAGGGAGGAGGACACTCCGGGGATGTGGTGGGGAACCCTGGACTCCATGTGTAGGCCGGTGCCTCGCACGTCTTCACTCTAGAGCAGCATTTAGCAAAACTGCAAAGACAAAAGAGACAGTCATGACTGGCTGCATCTGCTGCTGGTTTAAGTCTTGCTCTTTCAGCCTTTTGATCATCTTGTTTTTCTCTGACGACCTTACTTTAAACCACAAAGAAAGCATAGAAGTTGATGGAAAAAACTATGGCATGGGAAAAATAGTTTTACAAGAAGTTAATGTATCAGAAAACTGTCCAAAGAGTGAGAGCCAGGTTAGCTATAAAGAGCAACACACTGTCTTCTTTAATTTGTCTATAACCAAACTATTTAACATGATCCTTTGCATGTATTCGATCTTGGATTTAATCATACACATTAATTTGTGTTAGAGGATCAGGCTGAAAAATGCAATTTTTCCCTCTGTTATAATTTCCTGCTGCTTTTGCATTGCTACCGTTGATGATTAATCTACTAAAACTACTTTCCCCACATGACTGAGACTTTTCTGTGTGACTGTAATAAATCATACGGCTATCCAAGAGCTGCAGGGATCACTAGTTTCAAATCAGCCTGTAAAACCAGCACAAGTAGTTTACATCACCCACAATAATTATTAAATCTTTACAAACCAAAGCATTTCAGTCTCCCAAACCAAAATCTTTTTTTCCAAGGCCGGATCTCTGCAAAAATCTGAATGTAGAGTTTCCAAACGATCTTGATCTTTCGACTGAATACCAACAGGGTTTCAAACCTCCTCCATTCTAACTTTGACACTAGAACAATGGAAGTTGGGCTCTCATCGCCTCCCTTCCAAAGAGCAGGGAGCACCAGAGAGCAGGGTTTGCATGCAAAAGACTCAAAGATGCAAAACAACAAGGCAGAGAGCAAAGAGAAGAGAAGAAGGTTGCCAGAAAAGGGGACTTCAACAAAGCCAAAATGAACGCAAGAAAGAGGCAAAGAAAATGAGGTCTTTGTATAAAATCACAACTATTAACTTACACTAAGAATTACAATTTCGTCTTATTCTTATTTCTCAGTGTGCAGCCTACATTTGAATGTGGGGTTTTGTGAATGGATCTGATTTTGTGAACTGCAGGCTTTTTGTGAATGAAAGCAGCTACTGGCTGCACTGCATGAATTAATGCGCTCCAGTCATGACGAGCCTGAATGAAATCGGTTTCATCCATTTCATCGATGAGCGCTCGGCAGACCTAACCTACTTATTCACAGAAAACAAAAAGATGATTGAAGACAAACGGCGCAGCACAACCGTCATTTCCACTGACCCATACCTGCGGCGTATAGTGACCTTATTGCAAAATCTCCCCACACGATGCATTGCGTTTTTGATTATTTATTATTTCAAGGCAAGGGCTGAATTTTCCGAGAACATAGAATCGGTCGAGTTTTATCATTACAGCTGATTTATGGTCTATTTCATTTAAAAGTGTGTCAGTGGTCGCCATCGTTTTTTCTGTTTTGCCTCCGATTTGCAAAAGCCTGGCTGGTTGAGAAACCTGTTGCGACACTGCTGGCACCGACACAAGCGCTTGTGATCGTCAAATCTCGACCATTATGAGCTCCAAGCCGGAACAGTGCGTGTGCATGTGTGTGTGTGTGTGTGTGTGTGGTCGCGTCCCTCCCTTCAATATGTGAATGGACTGAGTCATAAAAACCGGAGGCGGCCGCTCGGCATACTCAAATAGCATGTTTATATAGGCATTGTAACCACGTATTCAGCACCCTCGCTCTTAATATCAGTAAACGACAAAATTATGACACTGATAAAGAAAATGGTACACTGTGTGCCCCCAGACACACGGCTGGGGGGGGGGGGAGTTTTAATCATCGGCGGCGGTTAAATGCGTCGTTTGATGCGTTAATCTGGACCTTTGTCGCTTTTGGCGATTAAAATAAGCTGATTTATCGCATATTTCGATGTCTCATAAGTAGTTTGAGAGACAAGGTGAAAAGCTAATGGCAAAAACACCTGACACAACCGATATGGTGCGCCAACCAGGCGGTCGCTGCAGAGCGAGGACGAGACACGCTACCGAATCGCCCAAGATAGACCACAACATGTATAGGCTTCAGAGTGGACACATTTAGACAGATGTGGGAATATTGATCTCTTATCGTGACACTGGCCTTAGAATAACCATAAATAGCGACGTGGTAGATGTTCAAATACGTATCCGCTGTCAGAAAACAACTTACGCTTTTAAATACGCCACTGTGTCCCCTCAACCTTGCGTTTGGTACGAAATCGGTGGTTAAATATTGACTCAAAGTGCAAACACGGCTCCGGGGAAGCAGCTTGTTGCAAAATAGAGTTTGCAGGAGCATTTTCATGCCTGCGATTCAGTGGCTGGAGAGGGAAGTGAAGCGTAGGTAGCAGCTAAACTAAAGGGAGCGAATAATCAGTTCGTGCAGCCACACGATCACAAGTTAAACACATTAAACGATGATACAACAGCAGAGGTGATCACTTACTGTGGTTTCAGGATAAAATTCTCATCTCTTCGTTGCGCACGACGTTTGCGCGCAGGATATAGTCCAGTCCGAGCGAGTATCCACAAATGTTGAGTAAAAGTAAGTCCAAATGTTAGGAGATAATATAGGCGAAAGGAGAGCTGCGTCTCCTGCACTATTCTCCCCTCGCTGGTGCGTAAAAGGCGACTGCGGTTGTGGACGCAGAGCTTTGGATATGATGTTGCAACCACCGAGGGGGAGGGAAGTGAGTTTTTATGAATGGGAGGGCAGAGGAAAGGAAAGGGACGGCACTGCGCAGATGCCTCAGCTTTTTTCCTCCTCTCTCTCTCGCTTTTTTTTGTGAATGGGAGGGCAGAGCGACTCGGGAGGGCTGAAATGCGGAGGTTACATTTTTATGAATGGGGAGGACTCCGAATGGCATTGCGCAGGCGCGATGCCGAGATTTTTATGAATGGGAAGAAATGGCGAATGAGGCGTGTGTGTGTGTGTGTGTATGAGAGAGGGGGAGAGAGGAGAAGGGGGGAAAGAGGAGGAGGAGGTGGTGGTGGGGGCTTTTTTTGGTCACAAGGGCAATGTCAGGGCTGATTTACATAAAGAGTCGACTCATCGGCTGTGGTGCCACTCTCGCTTTATTTTAGCCTGTTAATTTATTTATCTATGCAGCGCGCTTCCTGCTAGATGTTAAAGGAGACGCTGGGATTGTGTAATAGCTGAGAGGGAGATGTGAGTGGGCTAAATCTGCAACGAATTAGCTGCTTTTTCATCTGATCTCTAATATTCTGATAAATTGGTGCCAAAATGTCTAATGAAAACCATTTTTTAGGAAGAAAAAGATCCAAACAAAACCATAAATCTGTAGGAACATGATACCAGAGGGTTTGATGAATAAAATAATACAGCATGAGGGCTATTTTTCACTTTAATCAGAGCAGCCTCGGCGAAAATACTTCAGATCACATGCCTCAGCTCGATTAGGCTACATAATGGCCGCTCCCCTTGTGTCCCTGTTCTATGTAAAGCCGTTTATTGCGAACAAGGACGTGCCCTTCCTTCCTCTGCAACAATGTGAGGTATGACTACAGCTTCTATGGAAGTGTAAAAAAACACAGAGGAGAAGAGGAGGAGAAGAAGGGGGGGTGGAGAAGGGTTGGGGGGTTATAACGCCTACTCTGAAACGCAAACCAGCATGAGGGCAGGCAGGATTCACAAAAGGACAGGATGTTGTTGATTTGTACCGAAACCACACGGAGGAAATGAGTGTGAATTTCCTTTCTCTCTGACATCCCAGTGTATGTGTGTGTGTGTGTGTGTGTGTGTGTGTGTGTGCAGCAACCCCCCGCCACCACCACCCTCTACCCCCCCTCCCCTCCCTCAGCTTGGGGCTTTTAACCAGTCAAAGGTTAACAGTTGCCCCATTATCCGTTTGCACACATCACCATGGAAACCACTACACCTCCAAATTGGGATTATTGTTTTGGAGAAAGCTCGAGACAGAGAGGAAGAGAGACGGGGAAGAATTACATTTATTTGTATTTGCACGGATTAGGGATAGGTTACCGTCAATATACCATCAATGTCAGTAAACATACCGAAAAATAGAATTTAATCAACTGAATCCGATCAATAGGAAATGTAAACGTGTTTTCTATTTCTTGGATATCACAATAATATTCATAGACACTCCTATGTGTCTGTAATACAGTATTTATATAAGCATTTAAAGTGTGACTGCAGGGTTCAGCAGTAAATTCATGACCCTATCATGCAGGTGACATTTTGTTTTTCTTGCACAATATTATTAACTATGGGAGCACAAAACAAAACACATCAGTTCAAAAAAGAAAAGTTGAAAATCTTAATGTCATATCAACAAGATGTTTTTCATGTTATAGCCTATACAAACTTTTATAACAATCACATTGTAATTATGATGCACTTTTCTTGCTAGGCTATAACAATACACTATTTTTCTTGTTGTAAAATAAAACTTTTTACACTATAATGTGATAACTTATATGTTTATAATGTCACATAATAACAAGATAAGTAGTACATTGTTATATAAAAGTTTCCTGTTATAACTGTATTTCATGTAAGGGATCATGTTTAGTCAGCTCACTGTACATTATCACACTTATTAAACTGCTACTTATTTCTTTAAAAAATCAGTAATTTGACAAAAAAAAAAATAAATTTAAAATTACTTTCTTGCTCCTCTGGAGTCTGTGATCAGAACTGTGTCCATGGCAACAGTCAGCTCTTCATAGCAACAGTCTGTTATACATACTGTATATACGATAACATATCTTCATAACGTAATTGTATATAACATGAAACATTTCAAGTGACAACGTATTGTTATAATAATAAAAGTTTCTTGTTATAACAATAAGTTATCACATTATAACATGAAACTTTTAACATTATAACAAAATGTAATTGTTTATTGTTATCACAAGAAATGTTTCTTGTGAAAATATTGTTTTCACTGTTTTCCTTTTTCTGGCACGGCAGCAATATGCTTCCGTAAATAGCCTATTGTTATGATATTATTAATATAATTGTATAATTATACAGTAAATAAATAACCAGTGAGTAAGTAAAACTATAAGGCTTGAGGGTGTTGTATGTTGAATGTAAAGCCCTTTGAGGCAAATTTGTGTTTTTGGGATATATGTATAAAATTGGCTTGACTTTATCTATACAGTACTTTTACACAGTAAGTAGTAGTAGGAGATTGGAGAGCTTATAATAATAATTTGGTGTGGATTCTTGTGGTAAATGTTTTAACTCATATTCAATGTAGGACACTATTTTTTGAATAGCGTCACTGTAATATACTGTACAGAGACGATGCACTGCAGTTCTGCTAATACGCCTTTATGTTCTGACTTTATGGTTTTATCTTTTGTCTACAGGGACTTTTTAAGTAAAAAGTAACTGAAAGAAGCTACTGTAAAGATGAATAAAAGAAAGGAAGCTTTCATAATAGACCAACAAAAATGTAAATCATAGATGGCAACCTCTCTTTCCTTTTTCCTCACTTCTTCATCTCCCTCCCTCTCTCTCTCTCTCTCTCTCTCTCTCTCTCTCAGACACACACACACATAGAGGGAGATGCATAAAGACAAATACTTGCAGATTTCTGTCCGCAGCTGTGTGGCTCGCAGGCATGGCCTACATGAAGTGCTTGTTGAATTGTAGATTTCTTGTCGGTGTGATCATCCAGGCATACATGCACGGAAGGGAAGGCCTAGATTTCTCTCCAGAGTCTTCCCTCCCAGCCTTCCTTCCTGCCACATCTGCTGGCTACTGCTGTGAGCTCAGGACTCTAATGGACAGCCCCATCTGCTTCCAGACAAGTTTCACATATTTAATGTTTTTATTCCATTGTGCAAACCCAACAAAGCCTCCATTATTTGTATTTTTAAGACTTGCTCTGCTGTATCCAGACTAATCCACGTACATTTCTGCCTAATCAAATTACAATAGCCTTTCTGTTTATCACTTAGGTCTATGACTTGATGTACTTCACTAATCTACTGTATTTGTGCTTGTCTGTCTTGTATTTCCTGGCTGCTCCCAAGAAACAATAACTTGAGAAAAGCTGGTAATTGTTGAATGTGTGTGTGTATTTGTGTGTTAGGTGACAGTGCTTACATGCAAATCACAGTGATGGCTCTACAGAGTGCTTGCAGCTGACATCAAAAGCTTCCTGTTGCAGGTAAGCCATCATTTACTCCATCCTCCCCCTCCTCCCCTGACACTTCACAATACGCATCTCTCACCACTTAACAGTTGTGTGGGTCTGCGGTTGCAGGAGTGCGACAGCCTGGAGATTTCACACCGGGTCACCATGTCTGTGTGCTCACAACTTCACCTCGCAGACATGAAATGAAATCTCAAACAGAGAAAATTGATTACACCAAAACTGCTGGTAAAAAGGATTAATAACAGAGGAGGCATAATGCTGGTCTGTGGTATTTACAGTAATAAACCCATACAACATACAGTAAACAATAGCTCACTTTTGAGTCATGTTTCTGAAACAGCTGTGGAGCTGAGTCACTCATTAAAAATACATTTTTTGCTGAACATGCTGGGAAAAAAATGTTGAAAAGTTCCCAGCTTCAACTTTTCCTAAACATTCCCTAGCAAATGTTTTGTATCTAACACAATAGCAGCATAGAATCTCAGCAACTCTGCATGGTCATGGTGATTTTCTTCCCGATTGTGGAGCACATTGTTTGTTAGTCAAATTTTTTAAAAAGGATGTTGATGCAGAGATGGATTTAAGGAAAATTGTGCTGGACTCTATGTTATGTAGGCTGTGTCACTATCAAGTGTGTGTCATTTAATCAAAATCTGATGTGTATTGTTGTCATGTAATTGATTGACTTTTCTCAGGAAATATTTCACTATGATGTCCCATCATCTATGATTAAGTTATTGATAGAAAGAAAAAAACCTATATCCACATATTTGTATTATCGAGGAAAATAAGCAGCCAAATAAAATGAAATGTATGTGTTGCTGATCATTTACAGTACTTAGCAAACCAGTAAGCTGTCAATCAACTTGAGTCTTTTGTAACCACACAGCAACTGGGAGTGAATGTTGTGGAAAATTGGTTAGCAAGTGAGCAGTTGAAATAGTTAGCAGTTCACAGAAAATTGGTTGGAAAGTAATGGATTAGCAGTTGAAAGAGTAAGCTAGCTAAATGGTTAAAATAGTTCATGAGAGATTTGGGTGTGTGTGAGACAGAAGTAGGCTAATGGATAAAACAGTTAGCTAGAAGTAATGGATAAAAGGTTAAAACAGTAATGGTTGAAATGTTCAAGATCAGGGATGGTTAAAATTGTTTAAATAATGGATTAGCAGGTGAAATAGAGCTAAAAGTAGGCTAATGGATAAGCTAAATAACCTGAACTAGTTAGTTAACTATAAATAAACCGTTGAAACCCAAGTAATGGATAAACATTTGACATAGTTAGCTAAGGTATTGGTCACTAGTTGAGATATCTAAAAGTAACGGATTCATGGATAGCAGTTGAAATATTAGCCTAGCTATAAACAAACACAATGGATAAACAGTTGAAGTAGTTGGCTGGAGTACTGGTTACTGGTCGAAATAGCTAAAAGCAATGGATAAATTATTGAAATAGCTCATGGATAGTGGTTGAAATAATTTGCATAGCTAAACAAACAGTTGACATAGTTTGCGTTAAGTGTAAGGGATAGGTCTAAATATTTGAAATACTTGGCTAAAAGTAATGGCTAAACAGTTAAAACAGTGAGCAGTAATGGATAAACAGTTGAAACAGGTAGCTGAATTGTTGAAACAGTTCAAGCTAAAATGGATACATTTTAGGCCTACCTCCGATTTCTGATACCACTCTAATGGCGCATTTCCATTGTTCAGTACGGCTCTACTTGACTCAACTCTACTAGATTTTGGTACAAAGCATTTTGTTTTACATACTGTATAGTACTTAGACAGTATCTCCTCAACACAGGCTGGGTCGTAATAGTGCGGGTGCCTGAAATTTCCGTTACGTCCTTTTAAATGTGAAACAAACACCGGAACGATGGATGACATTGAGGTGTACTTGATTCTTTATTTACAGTGTTAAGTAAATCCATACTGGTCAATAATCAGTTCATAAGAACATAAATTTGGAACATGGGTGGTGAAGATGAAGCTCATGTGAAAGGGCTGTGAGGGTTTGGAAACCACTGCAGTAGAGTGTATCTCCAATGCTTGTGTTTTTGTACAGCGTTACCGTAAGGGTGGACTTTCCTTTTAAACAGAACGATACAGGCTTAGAGCCAATAGTAACAGAATAAGCAAAAGTAATGACGTGTTAAAACCTGCAGGAACACTCAATTTGAGTGAGCTGAGAGCTGCATTGTAGAAAACTCTATAGTTTGCCTACAGTAAGAGGCGGATCTCGACCACGAGGCCAGGTAGCTCTAACTCCTCAAATATTGACTTCCTTCCTCACTGCCCGCCTGGTCAGGAGGTGTGTTTGTGTGCTTTGGAGTCAAGAGAGGTGTGTGGTAAGAGAGGTAGGAAGGGGGGGCGGGCGAGGGAGCATGTACGTGTGGTTGTGTGAGTCTGTGTGTCCACATCCATCAAAATAAAGAGTTTGATGACTTTGGCCTGCCCTCATTGCACCATAATAGGATACATTAGACCTAATTCACTTAGAGCCATTAGAGGGCTCAAAAATTCCTGTAAAGGAATAACAACACGGAGGCCAAATGAGCTACACAGGCTCTGCTGCCTGAGGAATTTTACAACAGGTTGTTTTGTAACAAGATACGCACTATTATAGTACTTATAATCATGTGAATATTTGTAGACTTTGGAAAATCTAATTTCCTTGTAGAATTATTGATACTGAACACACTGGCTCCACATTTTCATCTTAATAAGATACTTCAAATCCCCTTTAAATTCAGGTTACAGTGAAAAAAACAACAACAGTGAAGCTGATTTTTACAAAACAAAGATTCAGAAACTTTTAGCTTTTGCAAAAATATCCTCATGATCCTTGTCTGAGCAAGCAGCCTGTCTTGCCTGTTTACACCTGGCATTAGTATGCGTCTTGGGTGTTCTGATCACAAGTGGACATCTCTAAGTACGTCAATTCACACCTGGCAGCAGAATACGTTTGTACATGTGGATCTCAGATCTCACATCCTTGCTCTACATGCAAATCAACAGGTAGCTACATCATTTCCATTTGGAAAGACCAAATGCTTTGTTGTTTTTAACTGACTGCACTATAGCCAGCATGCTGGGACAAGTGGACACAATGTTTTTTACACAAAAAATAGTGCACATATGCATTTTTTTAAATTCATCTAAACCTGGTAAAAGGCAATTGACCCTTGCACTTCTGATTTTTTCTGATCTTGTCCGTGCAGAAGCACAGAGAGAAAGATGTTTTAAAAGTGTCTGTGCGTTCAGCTCTCAGTACTTTTGTAGCTTCTAACTGAATCTCTGGTTGTTGTTTTTTACTTTAATTTCTCTCCTTTGTCTCTATTTGTAATTTCAGGTATCTGCTTCATGCCAGCTTTTAGCTGTAAATGAGTCCTGTTAAGCTAATGCCGATGAAAACCCAACTTTTCCTGATTTTACCTTTTTAGAATAAAAGCTTTTAGATAGCAAAATAACAGGGGACTTTTATTGTGACGATTTCATAGGAAATAAAATGTTTATCCACCGTTCAGATGTTTGACTAAAGACAAGCGCTTCATCAGTAAACACACACCCTCGAGCGGTTGCAAACTCCACTGTGCTGGGCTGTCAAGTCAAGTAGCACATGTAGGAAAAAGAGCCACCACTGTCGATGTCGATTGTACCCTTTCCCTTAAAGACCAAAGCCAGACATTAGTGGGTTTTTGTCCAGTGTTAAAGGAGCTCAAGACACAACTTAATGTACGTATAACATTTGCAGAATTTACAAGAAGAACCAAATAATTAAGGGCAAGGACAAAAAGGAGGACAAAATAAGACATTTGAGGACATCACCTTGGGGTCTGGAACAGTGATCAACATTTTTCAACATGTTCTAGCCTTAATGGACCAAACAAGTGATTGAGGAAATAATTGACAGATTGATCTAAATTATGATGAAAGTAATCATAAATTGCAGCTCTATTAGCTGTTTCGAATGTATTTGCAGGACATCAGTCGAGGAGGCGGCCCTTTAATGTGACCCACGATGCATTCACGCACATACTTCAAATGTGGTTTGAACGATCAGCTCTCAATGCATCACACCTGTGGAAATGCCCTCTTGTGACGGATCACAAAAGACACATGTTAATGCCAAGTGTAAACAGGTCCTGTTTCTTCACTCAGACTTTGATGATGTTCTTTGTTCCCTCAAAATGCTTTAATAAATCCAAGATTTGTTGTAGGCTGCATGCTTTGAAGGTTAAACTTGTTCCTCTTCTTCTTTTACCCGAAACCAAACAATTGTTTTGTCAGAATGTAGTCAACTTTTACACAACTTTCTGCCACATTAGTTGAAAAGCTTTGCATGAGCATTTGACATTTTGAAAGGAAAATTCGTGACCAATAATTTGACTTGGTTACGCAGGAGGAAATGGGTTTTGTGGCTCCAGATAGTCACACCCATTGTTAGAAAAGCCCTGCTGGTCCCTCAGCAGCGGTCTGTCCA
Organism: Lutjanus campechanus; assembly: GCA_027495735.1. Lineage (NCBI taxonomy): Eukaryota > Metazoa > Chordata > Actinopteri > Lutjaniformes > Lutjanidae > Lutjanus > Lutjanus campechanus. Next base: position 60,618 of record JAJHUR010132217.1, on the reverse strand, counting down.
GATCAGCAGTGAGCCCATAGGACGCTGTTGTTGTTTTTTTTCTCTCTGGGCAGCCGTCCCAGGAAATGTGGTCTCACCTGGTCTGGGTTGGTCATACTTAAGACAACTTCAAGTAGCATATTATGGCATTTAGCAGAAGCTTTTTTCAATGTTATTACAGGCAAGAGCGCTGCATTGAACATGTAGGCGTTCAAAATGGTGACCTAAAAATAACTACAAATAGTCTACAGACCCATATTGACAAGATTTTGTTTCATGCTGTAAAGATTATTGTTAAAGTGGGAAGAAATACTTATTTGGTGAGACTATAAAATGAAGATTTTTGTAAGCTATGATCACTTACTTTATGCTTTTCATGTGAAAAATGCTTAGAAACCGTCAACTTAATCTTGCCGGTGACTGTCAGGGACAACTTGAGGATCCCTAGTTTGGAAACCCCTGACCTTCGAGGTCAGGTAGACTATATTTTCACCGGATGACCAAGACACGGTGTCCATGTTGACAAGCATCTGCCCTGCTGAAATGCTCTCGAGTGAGACCCTGAATCCATGTCAGCTGCAGGGGCCCTGCTCTGTCGCTGACCCTGACCTCTGAACTTCCTGGGCCGGTGGAAAAGTGATGAAAGAATTTCCCTGTGGGGATCAATAAAACCATCTCATTAAAGCACTGTGATACATTTTTAACATGGGTGGTCCTTGAGGGAATCAGATGCAGGGGATTTAGCATGCCTAACCTCTTGATTATAATTGTTATTACAAAAACCTGAAACCAGTGGTGTAGTTATTGATGAAAACCAGGAAAAAGTAACTCCAAGGAGATATGAAAATAACATGTCTTTTGAAGAGCACATTAAGTGATTTATGTTGCCGGTGCCACAGTTTTGTGGTTATTCTAATAATGTTCTCCCTCCTCCATTTCATGTTAACATGGTTTTAAGTAAACAAATCTATTTATTTGAATAATTTATTTAAATTTTATTTAACCAGGAGAGTACCATTGTGATTAAGAATCTCTTTTTCAAGGGAGATCTTGCCAACAAAGTCGCAGCAAAAACACAAAGTTACAGACAGAAACACAAAGGGAGACAAAATACAATAAAAAAGCATTTAGACTCACATTAAAAAGAAAACTTTATAGGACTCAGTTGTTAAAAACAGCTAGAAACATTGGCATCCTAAGGAATCTGCCTCTGATTCTTCAATCTAAATTTGAATAAGTAACCTATCCGGTTTTCTTGCAAAATGCAGCCGTCGTGACTTCCATGACTTTGGAGGCTTGTTTAATTTGCTACTCTTTGATGTCCTCTGATGTGCCGCACTCATTTGGACCAAATTATTAAATTCATGGCAAGAAGATTTCAGAGCTGACTGCTATATCAAACAATACATGTCTTCTAGATCTGAATGTACAAGTAAAAAAAGCTGTTAAAGCATAGAACATTTGTAAACTACAAGATATTTATTTAAAACTTAATTTAATCATTTTTATTACAACATTTGATCCTCATTTGATTATAGACTAAGGTGATAAACACAAGATTCTCTCTCTTGACTATGTTGAATGCTTAAACCTGTCCTGGATTTTTCAATCACTTAAAATTTTATGTAAAATTTCACTTAAAATTTTACTAAAGAGACATTAAAGACAATTCACTATACTATAAGAGGGTGAATTCATACATTTTATGCTGTATGGAAACAATTTTAACCTATTTTGCCATGTTAAATGTATTTATATGTGCATGTAATTTCTCAAAATCAGTTCTGTTTGATTATCATACAGAGTAATAGGCTGACACATGGCAGATATATTGTGTTTATCGCATTCTGTATGGCTTTTTCAATACCAATAAAAATACCTGAACTAAAAAAGTATTACAAAAACATTTCAAGGTTGAAAAAACAGTTTAACTTTCTCTACACTCAAATACAGCTGAAAAATGTAAAGAATAAAACTAAAATACAGTCTATCTACATGTGAACTGATTTGATCATAACTCCTTTTTGTGCCTTTTTCATTTAAAGTCTATGCATGCAATTGTAAATCACAGAACCTATTACTGTAATAATAAATATTACATAAATACATTAATATTTTATGGTGCATGGACATAAATGTGGCCCATTGAAAGCCCCACATCAGCCCTCAACAGTGTTTTTTCAACTGGTCTCTGCACGATATATAAATAAAGTTTTATGTTACTATAAATTAAACATGCTCAGTGTATTCACTGAGAATGAGAGTGCAAAGTTCGCAGAGCCCGTGTATATTTTTAAAAAAAATCAGTGTATTCACTTTTCAACAGCAGTTCAACATCAAATTCACAGGTGCTCCATGTCTCTAAAATGAAGATGCAATTATTGCCTTAAACCTGCATTTGAACTTGTGTGTTTTGTTCATTTTGTGGTTGAAAAGACACCGTCCAAACCCTTTCCACATTTTCCTGCCACACCAGTTCCAGACTGGCACTCCTCTTGTGACAGATACTGTGGAAACTACTATAGTATATGACACTGTACAAGGCAAAACACTGTTAGAAACTCACTCAGAGATAATATTGGGGGAAAAAAAGATGCAACTGACTTTCCTGTGACCATACGACATGGAAAATTAAATGGTAGAATCAGAATTTTGGGTTAGTATAATGAGCAGGGCAAAGTAATAAGAAAATAAGGATATATGGGCAGAAGCAGGATCTCTGCAGATACAGAAAACACTGTACACTTCCAGTGGGTCATTTACATTGTTTTCATGTTGCAGATTATGCCTTTAATTCATAGCATCAACAATCAACTTGTGTTTCGAAGCGACTGAGAACGTTACATACTTCACTACCTGACCTTCTCCGTCCTTAAACATACAGTTTATGCAGAAATCACACACACATGAACACACACCCCTCAGTTGGCCTTCCATCCCTGTTTCCATAGTCAACCGGCTGGCTGATATTATGTCTAATTCCAGGCATGTAATTAGTGTGTAGCCTGGTCTGGTTCTGTCTGGGTCAGTGTCGAGACTGTGAGTGTATGTGTGAGTGTGTGTGTGTGTGAAAGAGAGGGGTGTGTGTATCTATATGTGCGTGTGTGTAATTGGTGTGTGTGTTGAGTCTGATGTTAGCCAGCACCACAGGATGGGATGCGGACTGTACCGCTCTAAGCCGAGCCACACATGAAGGGCAAATAAAAAACACATTAAGACACGCACACACACACACACACACACAGAGAGAGAGAGAGAGAGAGAGAGAGAGAGAGAGAGAGAGAGAGAGAGAGAGAGAAGGTCTTTCCCTGGTACTCTTGTGCCAGGAATACGCAAGTAGTCACATGCACAAATACATAAATAGCAAAGAACAACCAGTATGGGGCGAATGCTTTTTACCAGTCAGCCGCAGAACGTACACATCAGTCATATTAAAACTCATGAATGTGCCAAACTAAGCAGCCAGACAGACAGCAACAATGTTTTGACTTTCAAATTTAGTTGAAATGCTAATGACCCATGTCCCAGTGAGTAGTAACAGGGTACATCAAAGACAGAATAGCATAGAAATAAAAACATCACCTCATGTGTGGGCGAATTATTGCACGTATGAAACTAATTCTGACACTCTGACATATGAAATGTTCCTTTTCAAATATCAATGAGAATCACAGCGGTGGGAAACACGACCAAAGTCTCAGGGAAAAATATCAGATTTTTGCCATTTGGTTTTATGAACAAGGTTAGGTTCAACTAGCTCTTTGCAAAATCTGGAAGCTGTCATTCATCCAAAATCTTCACTCAATAAAATTTTACTTTATTTTCATGTCATGTTGTGTAATTCCACCACTAGCCCAGATTTTTGAACAGAGCTACCCAAGGATGTGATGTCTTTCAGTGTTTGACAATAAAGTTGTGTTCTATGATATATCATATTGATTTTTATTGCATAATTAATGTTGAAGCTTTAACATGTAATTAGCTCCTGTCTCCAACGTTGTTTTAACTATTTTAAATACTGTTGGGTTTAATATTAATTTATAATAGTGCATCATATTTTATAAGCCCATTATATGTTTTGTATGATCTTATTGGTAACTAATCGGTAAAGTAACTAATAACTGGCAAAAAAAACGTGGAGGATTTTATAGTGTAGTACTCCTTGGAAATGTAGTGAAGTTATGAATGTAAATATAAAGTACTTAGTTACATTTCACTGCCGAATCTGTGTGTGGTATTTGTGTGTGTGCATGTGTGTGTGCATGTGCGTGTTCATCCCTGGGGTGCCTGGATGATATGTGCTCTCAGCGACACTTGGAATGTCCAGAATGTGAGAGGTGGAGAGGAGAAGCGAGGTCCTTTGTGGCCACGCCCCTGACGGCAGGTCACGCTTCAACGATTGGTTGGTCCCCAGAGGTCGGAGTGCAGCCGGGGTCCTGTCACTCCTCTGAAGAAAGGTCGGAGGTCAACTTCCACCGGAGCTCTCCTTTCCTCCCCTCGCCCAGCAGGGTTCTTCCAGCTTAGACGAGAGGCACGAAGTCAGAACTGCACCGTTTTTTTTTGTTTTTGTTTTTTCTCAGGGATTTTTCAATCTTACTGCTGAAATCCACAGATTTGTCTCAAACGTTTTTATCATCTAATTACATGCATGTAGTTGGGCGAACATAATACAGAATCTGAGAGTCATCAAGTATAAATATCTCACTGTGGTTTGAGTTTAAAGCATCAAAAATATTATGTTTATGTTTTATCAACAGAGTGATTTAAACCCACGTTGTTCCACAGTGATTTGCCTGTAATGATCAAATTATTCTGTATCGCCTCATCTGCTCGGCTGTAGGTGTTTCAGTGATGTGTCACTTTCCATATGGGCGGTGTAGAAGGTGTAGTTGCAGCTGACATGCTGCTGAGGGAAAGTTAGACTATTATTATGTGACCACAATTATTAGCAGGTGCATAAGTTCAGAATTTCTCAGCCAAAAAAACCCTTACAAGATAGGAAATATACAGGGACCCCTCGGATTAGTGGGTTAATGGTAGTTGATGCATGCTTGACTGACATGAGGAAGATTTATATATTAAAAGTTCTAGATTGTTAGATTAGAATCTATGAATATTTTAGATTTAAAAGTAATTCAAATACACAGTGTGTATTTGTACTCAGGTATGAATAGACACACAGCAGCTATGAGGCCCTGGGGGGCTAAAATTTGACAGCAGCGTGAAATTACAGTCAGTGGTACCTCATATTTACAATTTTTATTATTATCATATTTAGTTTTCAGTCGCAGTTTCAGCCTGATTAAAAGAACTAATGTTACCTCGAAAATCATTTCTAACTTTAAACACAACTGCCTCCCATTCATTTTGGTTTAGTGTGAAAATCAGTTAACAGATTCTTGAAAGTTGCCTCAGGATGCTGTAAAGAATCACAGTGAAGCACAGTGAGCAAGTCCACCTTTTCTCTAAGTTTCAGCATTTCAGTAAGTCAAGTCAAGTTTATTTATAAAGCACATTAAAAGTTTACCAAAGTGCTGTATGATAAAATAATGAAAGTAAAGAAATATAACATTGTAAGCAAGATAGCAGCAGAGATAACATATAAATACAATCCCATGTACAATGAAATAAGTTGAGGAACATATTGAAAATATAAAACACCGAAGAATAAAAAAATGAGATATACGACCTTAAGAACTCACAAAAGCCTGAGAAAACGTTGGTCTTAAGTTTTGTCTTAAAAATAAAAAAGACAACAGACTAACATGCAAATGGCTGCCTGATTATTATCATTTATTGCTGATTATTATTATTATTATACTTATTATACTTTTTATATTCCAATAAAACATTATTATTTGTCCCCAAGATGGTTGTCAAATCCTCTTTGTCTTCTTCTAATCTCCCTGTTTGTCGTGGGACTCGTATTGATAAATTAATTCCATACAAACAGGTCTATATACATGCAAGGTCAAACTCCTGTTTAATTCAGTGTAAAGTTCACACTGATATATTTGGCTTGCCATGTCATTTCTGTACACACTCAGCCTCTGCACAGCTAGTTTCAATCTGTTATTGTTGCCACAATAATAAGAAGAGTCACAGCTACCTATCGCCTACTTAACTTGTTAGAGCTGCTGACAGATACACTCCAGAAGTATACAAATTCAGCAGAAAGTCATACATTACTTCACTAAATTCTGTTTATTTATTCTTTCACAACCTCCCCCAGCAACCAAAAAAATCTGTTTTAATTGTAAACCATGTCATTTCAGGTTATCGTTTTAACTTGATGGGTATATTTAAAGAACTAGTCAGATGCCAGCAAAGTACAGAGGTTAATTTCTTTTAAGTGGAGTCGCGACAACAAATAATACCTTAAAATGTGAAACAAGAGATTCTGTTTTTGTCTCACTAGTATTAGGTGGATAATCTATGGAAAGACTTGCGTTCCTGTTTATTTTTCCCCCCTAAACATTATGTAGATTATAGAATACTGTATTCTCAAAATTACAGTGGCCCTGAGACCTCAGTGCAACTAAAGAAGACTGCTTTTTAATCTTAGTGCACCAGTCTCAGGCCTCACAATGAACTTTTTTTCAAGTGCCCCTTTCATTCTTCATAAATATTGTCTAATAATGCTCTTTTAGTCTCATCACTTCATCTCTGGTCTGCCATGCAAGTTCTGCTAGTTGTTCCCTGCAGAAAATTAAAATCACCCTCAGTGTTTTCAATAATTCATTATTCATTTGGTCACTGATTGAATTACTGTTTCTTGTTTATTTCTATAAAATCAGTAAATGCATCACTGCAAACTGTGAATTGCAGCGCAAATAAAATCCTATTTCTGACTGTTATACAGCAATGGAAATTTTACATACTTAAATATATCTCATAAACACTTATTTTTATTTCAAACACCATGACAGAGTCTAAATGCTTGTGCCGCCGCCATGAGACAAATTTTAACACCTAACAAATAAAATAATATACCTTCCATGGCACATAAACATAATAATTTCACGTGTAATGTTAAGTTTCTCTACTGTCCCAGAATTGTCCCAGACACTGTATTTTTGTGTCCCAGGTGCTGTTTTTATTGTCCCTGTGACAACGGGACATCCTTAGTTCTTCCTCCTGGAGCAAAATAGAGCACCTCCTTAAAATCAGTACACCTGTTAGACATGTTAGAAATCTAGATCTAGATCTTAAGTCCCCCTGTACATTGTTTTTAATTTTAATTATTTGAATCAATTTATCTATATTATTTGCAAGTTTAAAGGCTCTTTACATAACTTTATTTTATTTAACATTTACATATCTAATCTATCAAAATATCCTCTTTGAATGAGAAGTTTTAATGAAATAAAATAAATGAAATAAAGTTTATTTATAAAGCACATTTAAAAACAACCAAAGTTGACCAAGGTGCTATTCAACAAAATAACAAAAGTCAAAGCTACCACATGGAGTTTTTAACTGGTTATGAAACAGTCTCAATTTAATACAGATCTATATGATCTGTAGCTCTTCTTAATGCCTTCCACCGGGTCAGATTCTCCTTGAAATTAGATAAAATGAGCCTGTCTTTACATTTTCCCAGCCAAAGTTACAGTGAGTAGCATGTTAGACAGTTAAAAAGAAGCAGGACGAGATTTTATTTTTATTTTTCTGGTTATTATGATGGAAACACTACTGCTTTTGTCCACAGGATCCTCCAAATTTAACAAAATACTAAAGTTCTATGCAGCTTTAAATAATATAACATTGTAAGAGTAAAATAGCAGTAGACATAACAAAAAAATACAATGTACCATCCCATACACAAATAAAAAACTAATGCTTTTTACAGGCAAACTGTGGTATCATCTTTTCTCTTCCTTTTTATTTTGTTTCCTTCACTTTATTTCTGTAACTGACTCGATGTCACTGTATATCAGAGCCGCCCCTCAATGATCTCTCCAGTGTAAATAAAGGCTGAATAAAAACAGATGCAAATAGACAAACACAATCAAATGAAAAGGACATCTTCACCGGTTTGATAACACACATGTGCAGCATGACAAAACACGCTGTAAATACAGAAAACAAAAGACAGAAACACTGCAAATTGAGACAACACAAGCATATGTTAAAAAGGGAAGGCTGAAAAAAGTTATAGTGGGAAAAGAGTCACATGTAGAAGCCGGCCTGTCTCAGAGCCAGATAACACATCGGTGAAATCCAGACCAAATCCACAACTTGTTCCCTATTTTTAGACAGCCTGTGAACCAAATGTTTTTCAGATTTTTACTTATTTCTCTCTGCTCTCAACGAAAAAGGTGAGAAATAATCTGTTTGTCATGTGAAACAGGCATAAATAGACAGTTACAGTTACACCCCAGCAGTTGTGATGGCTGCAGCATCAGCAGTATCCAGCTTCAGCTCACAGACACTCCTGATGACAAGCTTAAATTAAGCCTTCAGAGGAGGGACGGGAGGACAAGAGGAAAGAGGAAAAGGAGTAGAGGATCAGGTGAGTGGGGAAAAAAAGGAGGAAAATGAGAGGAGAGAGCAGGAGGAGGAGGACGGAAGAGGGAGAAGAACAGAGAGTAGATGAGAGAGGTGAGGAGATCAAAGGAGAGGTGAGAGGAAGGAGGTGAGAGGAAGACGAGCAGGAGATGAGAGGAGGAGTATAAAATGATCATGGGGAGGAGATAAGGAGAGGAGCAGAGGAAGGAGGAGAGGAGACGGCGAGGGATGAACGTCAGGACGGTTACAGCAACTTCCTGTGAGCCATCAGTGCTTTACCAAGGAAGATACAGTGGGCGGCAGACAAAAGAAAAACTGTTTCATCCTGAGAAAATTTCCCAGTTTGGTCAGTTTTGAACTGGTCATATATAAAGAAGCCAGCTCATGAAAAGTCTGAGAACTTGGCCGGACATGTTAGACCAATGCTGAGCTTTGATTAAATATCTGATGTAAGCTGGTGGGTGGTCACATAATAGACTGCTTTTTGTTACCTGTAAGAGTTGTAATACTGCTTTTAAGTTTATTTTCTTCACATATTTTAGATCATGTTTAATTGACTCTGAGTCTAAGCGATTGCCCAGCTCCATAATTCTGATTTTGAGCGCTAAAGTTGAGTGTCCCACATTGTGTTAAAGGAACTGTTCAACATTTTGGGAGTTCTGTTTTATTACAGTAACATTAACAGCTAGATATGAAGATTGAAGCCACTTGCCCAACTTGAGGCCTCAAAAATGGGGAGCATTTCGAAACAGAAAAATCTGAGTTTCAGAAACTTTGTATCCTGCATTATGGCGACAGCATTATTATGTTAAATACATAATTTTTAATTTTACTTTTAATTCTCATGAAACAATACAGAATAATTCACCCGTCTGTTATACACTGGAGTAACTCTCTGACATAAACTGATATTCATCAGTTTTCTTTCATTCTTTTATGTTCCCTGGCCCTAAAAGAAAATTGACACAGCAGATTATACAAAATGAATGGCCCCTTTCCTTAAAACTTTCCTTAAAAAACAGGAATTCTTCTTTCCAGGAAGTCTGGAGCTGTGTTGTTGTGTCGGTGGAAACAATAGACTTTTTGAGTCGTAGGGCTTATAGGTCACATACTGTACAGGGCCAGTCAGACACAGGTTGTAGCAATGAATAGCAATACATGTATAAAAAACTGTCATAAATTCAGATAGACACAGGAGAATTGTGATCTTGTAAGAAAACAGGGAGAGGGCAGTGAAAAACAGAAGTCTCCTGGGAAAATCGGGAGGGTTGGCAAGCATGTGTCACTGCCATGTCTGTGTGTTAAAGCTTGTTTTTGGCATCACTGGGCCAATAATAACCTTTAAGCATAATGTAATTCAAGTGATCTCAGAGAAAATTAGAGTTCTGCTCCTCCTCTTGGCTCTGTTTTCAGGCTTCACATGCTGCATTTCAGAAAATCTATAGCTCAAGATGGGAGACTTTGATCAACCACAGGTTGATAAGATAATCGACTGTTGAGCCAAAAATAAGTTAATTAATTAATTAAAACAACTGCCCCCGCAGATGAAGCTCGACTAAAGTGTATGGAGGTGTATGCTCAATGTGCCGCTAATTGCAGTATTCTTCAAAACAAGAGAGGGCATACAAACGGAATAATCTGGAGGAACGTCATTATCCATCATGGCTGCCCCCGCGTGAACACAAGAGTTGGTCACTGCTGAGGAAGGCGGCTCAAGATGAGATGTTCTGACCATTGCTTACATTGCTTTCAAGCAGAGAGCCACTACAGCGACACTGTATAAAGTATAAATTCAGCTTAATGCACAGCAGTCGTAATGCGATGTAACCGTCCCCGGTGGAATCAACTATCTTCCCTTGTTTCCCGTCTTCATGCTAAGCTAAGCTAATCATCTCCCGGCTCTGGCTTCATACTCAAGTCAGTGGTATGAATTCACATCTAACTCAAGGCAAGAAAGTATATAAGCATATTTCCCAGAACATCAGTCAACGCCCTTAAATTTTGTTCAGAGGCTTTTCAACCCTGCCACACATACAGTCCATTTTAAAAGATTAAAAAGACTTTTTTAGTGCCCTGAAAATTTTACTTTATTTTTTGTACCTGATTTTACTTAAATTTACTTGAATTTAATTTTACAGCTTTTTTGAAATCTTATTTCTAATCTGGTCAAGTTTATTCAGGCTCAGAGATGGCCGTCAATTTAACTCTGAGGTGTGTTTTAACACAGAAACATTAGTGTACAATCTGTAATGGTGCATGTTAATCAGATTTAGCCTCTGTAGAGTTGTTTGTGTGAATTCATGTCCAGATGTGAGTGTAGTGAGTGTGCTTCACAGGCCTCTGATTAATATAACAAGATCTCCTCCTGAGCTGAGAGGATGTGGCTCGAGAGGGATGCTTTGACTCACCGTCTGTTTTGTTGTGATGGATGATGAGCTGGTCAATTTCCGAACTGAGGCCCAGTCAATACAGGATATGAATCAGGATCCGATTCAATATGAAAAGAAAATAAGAAGTGGCTCTTCACTATAGGGTCTATTTTTACATGATATGGTTCTCACGAAAATGAATCATTTCAGCTTCAGGAGCTGAATCAGTGGTAATGATTACATCCTGACAGTCATTGTAGTCTATAAAGAATATTTTTTCTGCTTCAGATGAACTGTGTCACTCAGTACATTTACATGTGCTTCAGTAACTTGGTTACATCCTGCTGTCTGCAGTAACATGACAGATGAAAACAGGAAAAAACTGGTTAACAGAGATATATATCTGACGAGGTTTTCATAAAAGCACATATCGCTGCAATCGCAGTGCGGAGGAAAGAAAAGAAAGATCATTTATTTTAAACAGCAGTGTAAAGTAACTAAGTATATTTACTCAACTACTGTACAATTTAAGGTACTTGTACTTACTGTACTTACTCTATACATGTACTTCACTACATGTCAGCAGTCAGTGTACTTTTTTTCTGCACTACAATTATTTGATAACTTTGGTAACTTGGATTTGGTAAATTGGATGAATAAATACAAAATATGATTCAATTAATAAACAATGTTGCATTATCATAGAATATAAACTCAGCAGTAATAAGTTGAAATCACATTACCATGTTTACCAGCTGCAACATTAAAGTGATGTTTGCACAGAATTCATCACTATTTCCAATCAAATAATATTTCAATCAGGAGATACTTTGTTCTGAGTGTACAAAATATAGTTAATTGACATGTGCACAACTGAGATGAGAAATGTATTAAGGGGGCAATGAAGCTGTGATTAGTAAAGAAAACCCTCCAGTGGAGGTCTAGACACTGGTAGTGGTGGTGAAGGGACGGCTAAAGACCTGGATGTGATGAGGACTGGACTTCTGATGAGCTAAACTGAGCACTGGATTAAAATAAAATGAATTGTTTTGTAACACAAAACAAAACAAAACAAAACAAAATTAAATAAAATTAAATTTTAAAAAAAGGAGACGAGGGAAAAGAAAAGTAACAGTAACCTGTTTTCTTGGTTTCATGTAAATGAAGTGAACCTGCTGCAACCTGTATCTAACTCTTAGACTTTTAATTATAAATAATACTAGGGATTCTTTATGTACAAGTAATGCATTTTTGATGTGTTAATTGATGCAGCTGCCATTATCTTTAACTCCTCCTCTGAAGCTCCCATATCTGGATGCTGGTCTACAAACAAGTTGCCTAATATAATATAGTTCTAATTATATAAAATGTCTTCATTGTAGAAGTTACAGTTGTTATCAAAGTTATTATTCAATATGATTAGTAATAAGTTAAGTTATTAGTTTAAATCAAAATAATTTGTAAGTTATTATTAAAGATGTCATTAAAATTATTTTAAACCTTTATGGTTGATTTTCTTTGCTTTATAAATATATTTATAAATTTATTTTGAAGTGATGTCACTTATACAAACATCTTGGAAATGAAGTGTTGGTGTTTCTGAGGCTGCCATGACAACAACAAATCTGCCAAAAGATCACATTTGTTTCTTTCTTTACCAAAAGGTCTGCGTGTTTCTTTGACCCTCTGCTCTGTGAAAGGGGAGGAATCGGCATAATTGACCTGGAAATGTGACATTTCAGTCTGGACCTCACCTTCTCCTCCCTCCACCCTCCCTTCATCACCACACCTTCATTTCCTTAATTGATCCCCACATCCTGCATATCAGGCAGATTAGCCTCGGATTAGCCAGGTAAACACAGCAAAGTGTGTGTGTGTGTGTGTGTGTGTGTGTGTGTGCGTGTGTGTGTGTGTGTGTGTGTGTGTGTGAAACCAGAGGGGGAAGTGGAGTCTTTGATCAGGCTAATGAGCTGCCAGTCCTCCCTCCAGGGCCTGCTGGTTGGCTGGGGGTGCATGGACACCTGAAACAACATGGAGACCACGCATAGCCTCTGGTGGCACACACACACACACACACACACACACACACACACACACACACACTCGTCAATGTAGCACACCCGCATCCTGCCACCATTATTCTCTGGCTGCCACCTCCTCCACCCCCTGCTACTCGTCTCTATCCATGTGTCAGTCACACCCTTGCTTCACCTCCACCCGACTAACAGTAGCCTATCCTCTCACAATGGCCGCACCACCCACCTACCGCCATGCCCCCTACCTATCCTCTGTTCTGTCACTCACACACACACTTACTCCTTCACTCATCATCCCCCATCTACTGTTCTTTCCTTAATGAAGCTTATCGCCAAGCGGCAGGGCATTTTTCTTCTTCTGTCTTTCTTTTTTGTTGTTGTTGTTTCTATGAATACACATGGGAGTTCACATGTACAAACACATACAGTGACACACAACTTCCTGTCCTCAACACGCCTGTAGTCATAATTGATTAACCTGTTGTCTGTTTCCTCGATTAATTAAAGTCAATTAAGGTCCTCAAATATCTTGTTTTGTCCAACCCAAAGATGTCCACTTTATTATCATAAAGAAGTGAAGAAACCAGAAAATATTTACATTGAAGAAGCTGCAGCCAGAGAATGTTGACTTTTTTTTTCTTATAAATTTACTCAAACCAATTAATCAATTATCAAAATAGTACCAGTGAATGGGCAATTGTTATCAAGAAATTTAATAGTTGACACCTTTTGATTCACCAATCATTATTGCAGCTCTACAAGCATCCCTTTGAACATCATCCAACTAGACAAAATTGAAGAAATATAGTATAAAGAAAAGGGGAGAGTGTAGGCTACATAGTGTTTTATATAGTCTCACTCTTCACTACTTTGTAATGGTTTGTAGCTACTGCTTTGCAAAAAAAAAAAAAAAGAACTGGCTTCATAATGTGTAAATTCAGATTATCTGCATTTTTTCTACCTTTGACAAGATGTTTTTATTTTCATTTTGGTCTTAAAATTCTGTTTACTTTAGCTGCAATTAAGTTTAGGCAATTGTACGTGATTTTAAGAGATGACCTTACAATACCACACTCCTGTGTCTCCACAGTCAACTGTGACCACCAGAACTGCTAGTTAAAAAGATGAAAACATACTTGGCTCCTGATTCGATCCTGTCATCAGAGAATGACTCCCGTGTGTCTCAATTGCTGTGTAACACAAACAAACAAACAAAAAAACAACAACAAACAATTGGCACGGGGAGCTATAAAAAAGGTGGATAAATAGATTTAATTTCCTCTAAAGACTTAACACTAAAAGTCCACTGATATTTTCTCATTTAAAAGCTTTTATAATGGAGCGACATAAATGTTGGGTTTTAATCAGCTCCTATCCAGCTGAAATCGAACATGAAACAGTAAAATAAGCCAAATTAAAGTACAAACACGGGAGTGTAACTGGTCCTAAGTTACTGGTAAGTAACTTGGGGCCAGTAAGTAAGTAAAGTATTAAGTATCTTAAAATGGAAATACTCCATTTACTCCATTTATTTAATACTTAATCAAATCCATGATCCTTCCCTAACCTCATCCAAAGCCTAAACCTAAACACACACACACACACACACACACACACACAGTGCTCTGGTGTCAAAGTCCCGTCCTTTGTATTCTCACCATCCACCCCCTGCTGCAGGTACAGTGCCTCTTTATCACCCAGGAAGTATCAAGGTGGATTTTGCAGTGTGAACAGCTTTGAGAGGTCAAACACAGACCTGCTGGCAAACTTTTGTGCCGCCTACAGTCAAGCACTGATTGACACTACTATCAATACTGAGACTTTTATTAAGATTTTAAGACTTTTTCTGCTTAATGTGTCCTAATTTCATTTGCAAAGTTTCTAGTTAATAAAGAAGAGAAGCTTTTAGGGCCTTGATTGGTTAGTTCCTGAAATTTGGTCCTGCAATCACTGCCTTTATTGTTCCTCTCCAAGGAAGTTTACAGCTCTTCACACACACACACACCCACATACATCACACTTCCTCACCCCTGCTGACCCCTCAACCCCGATGTGTGTCACTCAAGGTGGTGACAGTCAGAGATGGTGCTGCCGACACGAGGGCACTCAAGCGATAAGCATTTGTCTTTGCCCTCCTGCTTTTTCTCCTCTTCTCTCTCTTCCTCTGTGGCCTTTGCAGCCTGTCGCTATGTGACCCATTGACCCATGACTTGATTGGTCTCTGACAGCCATCAAAGCACTTTCTTATTTCACAATGACAGCTACAGGACAATGTACGCCTCGGATATGTTTAAAATACTTTTAAAAAAGATAAGGACAAAGAGCAGCTGGGTGTTCTGTTTTCACGTGCTGTTTAAAGGTATAACCTAGAATTTATTTGACCATCTAAAATTGGCATGCGTTTGTTATGTTACATGGCTGAGGAGGAACTTTTTTTAACCCATCAAATTACAGGTCTATAATGATCAGGGGGAGAAACTTAATATTAAGGTTCAAAAACCCCTGAACCTCCAGTTCAGCTTCTTCAAATAACACATCTCCTGAATGTACGCGACTCACTCATCCCGTCTGGAAGTCGTCTCATACAATAAGTGAGGGGACTTCACAGTTTCACAGCCACTGTCTCTGCAAAAAGCTTATCTGCATGATTTCAAAACCTTCTTACCACACATCTCTCTCTGTTGTTATATTTAGCTCCCTGTTGAAGCAACACTTTCAGTCTGCTGACACGCGAAACCAGGAAATAAGTTTCCGAGGTGAGGAGGATGGAAACAAAACTGATACATGCAAACTGTGGTCAGATTTGATGATGAAATATGGTGTCACGCCACATGAAGATTTTCTAAGCCAAAAGTCATGAAAAAGGTTTCATGGTTGACACTTAAAGTCAAGATGAAATGAAAATCATCTCTTTAACCCTTTTAGATCTCATTCCCATTCATATTCTGCACCTATTTATCAATCTATGCCAAAATACAACACAAAAAACATTTTTTTGTATTTTTATATCAAAATCTAAGTTTTTTTTTCTAACCAAAGTAAATATGATGCATGCTTTTCTTGCATTCATAATTCACTGATTTAGTTGAAACTGGATCATATTTTATTTAGATAATGCTTTCGGGTTTTCATTTTGATATCCTCCAGAAACTTAGCTAACTTAACTGCCATTAGTGGGCAACAGAACAGAGCTCAGCAGCCTCCGAGTGAACACAGACGGACCAGGACCAAACACAGCCTCCAAGACCGACAGGGAATATAGTGCCAAGGCAATTTATGGAGTTTCCTGATGGTAAGATGACTTTATATGTTGCTAAAGTACGTACCTACCACCTGCCGTTAGCTTGGTTAGCTATGCAGCTAGCTTCACTGACTCAGCCACAGGGTGACAGGAGTAAACCCGGCAAGAAAACCACCTTTGTACTGTATTCCTTTTGTCAAACCTCTGTCAGGGGAGGTGTGCTGTGGTAACACTCTTTGAGTGCCTAAGTCACGCCCCTTCAAGTCATGCCCCATGGGACCGATATTTGCAAAAAATATGAATGGTAGACTATGGCGAGAGACAAATTATTTTGTGATTCCATTAGAACTGTGCCATAAATTACATATATGAGGTTTGTCAATTTCAAACATAATTCACAAGTCAAGAATGTTTCAGTTTGTTGTAAATTATTGTTGTGTGCCAGTATGAAAACATACAGGCATCTGAGCTTCAGCAGCTGGCTAAGCTAGTTAGCTTTTGGAGGGAGAAAATCATGACGTCGCTTACACAACCACTGGGTGTGCAGTCTTTCTAATTACGCTTCTTCACAGTCTGATACTTCAACAGTTTTATGACAAACTGTGACTGTCTTGACTGAAAAATTATATTTTAAATTGACAAGCATCATTTATGTAATACATACCAATACCAGTATATGGAACAATTCAAACAGAATCTCTGTCTCATCATCGACTACAGATCATATTTTTTCCAAAGTAAGGTCCCATGTTGGTTCACCGAAAGGGATGTGACTTAGGCTTTCTGTAATGGCTACCATGACAAGTCCTCCCTAGCTGCCTGTTTTTACGGGAAACACAGACATACTTTAAAGGTTATCTGTAAACATTGTGTTAGATGTGGTTCATCAAATCACTTTTTGTCACGCTACAAGAACATGTTAGGTGCCATTTGACTCATCCTTTTATCAGAAATGACTGTGATGCATAGATATAGATGTTAAAAACTTAATATTTTGTTCCTTTTAGAGACAAAGAAAAGGACTCATGTTCATTTTAATTTAAATTCTTATACTTTCCTTCACTCTGCTCCACCAGCTGAATTATCATTCATCTCACATGGACAGTTCTTGTGTGTGTGTGCGTGTGTGTCCGGGTGTCTCAGTATGCTCTCAGGATGTTTTCACAGCGCTCACTTTTGACGGGGTGATTTACATCCTCTTAGGCCTTCTTATTTAGGACACACACACACACAAAAGCCACGTAAACACAGACTCCACAGGCCAAAGAGCGGAAGACATGCTCAGCAAGAAAACAGGTTGATGATCAAACTGGTTTAACAGAGGCCTTATGATGTTTGTATAGAGATCTTGTCCTAGAAATCTGTTTCACATACTCAACGCTGACAGCACTTCCGCTGAACTCTGAATGTGAGGGTGATGGATATTTCAGAAGTTAGTGGGGTCCTGTCACACAAACATGCTGCTTCTTTAGAAGATGGGGCCTCCTGGAACAGGATTATGACGGCTTCTGAAGCAACATTTCGCTTTGATAACAAAGCAATACATTTTCAACGCACACCTTGACATATCATGAGACAGAAACCTCTGAGTGTCACCATCAGTGTGTATTCACAGCTGCGAATGTTGATGTGTTAACCCAATGGTGAATTTGATTCATTTCCTCTGGTAATTTAATAATTGCTGACAGGAAACAGTGAATGTAAATTATGCACATTGTCACTAGCTGGTGGGTGTTTCTTAAAGGTCATTACAAATACAATAGTTTGATCTAAATCTTAATCTTCCCTTTCAGTGAGTTATATTACTGTATTCTTTTTTTTCTGAATGTATCATAATACTTCATGGAAATGGTGATGACTACATGCTTAAAACTTTTTTAACTAACTTTTTAATAAATAAAAATATATCAAGCTCACATGGGAGAGCATGTGTCCCATTTATGTGTGCATGGATGTCATTGTTTGTTTGCACATTTTGCTGTTTTATGTTGTTTTATGTAAAGCACTCTTAACTGCTTTTGCATGATATGATGCTACACAAATACATTTTGAATTGTATTGAATGTAACAGAGAGATCCCGCAATATCAAAAACTATAACATTACCCCACAAAGACTTTCACCAAATGCTATAGGAAATTGGTCCATGTGCCCCAAACATTTGTGCGACACTGTGCCCGTATTCGTGTGTGAATGTGTGTGTCTACATGTATGTTTGCGTTCACATTTTTCCAACTCTTCAACAGCCTCTCTCTGTGCCACCCCCTTTCTCCTGTTGTTCTCCTGCTCAGGTGAAAGGGATCCTGGGAACAGCCAGGTTCCAGCTTCCCAAAAGCCTCTCAGTGCTCGCTGCTCACAATGGAACAAAGATTGTCTCAGTGTTGGGATGCTTATGGGAAACCCAACCCAGACTGTAATGGCCACAGTTTGACAACAGGAGAATTGAAGACAGGATATATCTACTGTACAAGCCTGGGATGTGAGAATTTTACACCCTAATGTTTTAATATCGTGCCAGGATATAAAGTCTGGTAACCTGCTCTGCAGACAAGAACTAATTTAGGACAGAAAATGTGGTCAGATTGAACCAAGGGAGTTGTTTTGGTTTGCCTTGATCCTCAAGGACTTTGCACACCAACTGTTTTCACATATGCACTCTGAGCAATGCCTTGAGAATTATAGGTCAATAATTTGCATTTTCACACATGCAGCACATGACAGGAGATTGTCCGTGTCAGAAGTGTTCTCACATGTTGGAAATACTCCTGACTGACCTGTAGTAATGACAGTTTGGTATAAATGTGCCTGAATTTTATGTTCATGTTGTGTATTGTTGTATTTTACCTAATTATACATATTTAAATATTTAAAATTTTGTCATAATATTGCTAAGTTTTATATGTAGTTTATCTCACTGATTTAGATCTTTATATATTTTGCTAATGTTGCTTATTATTGTTTAATTCTGTTTGAGATCTGCTTTGTGATATTTGGCTATAATAAACTGACTTGACTTGATATGGGCACATTTTGTGCTATTTGGTCAGTGAATAAGTTTTATTAATATTACACCATTCCACAGTATGCCATGCCATCATGTCCTATTTGGTATTATACCATATCGAGATGGGGTACTTCTTCCTGTGAATGGTTTTGGACAGGGCACTGTGCTCTGCTACTTGCCAATGCCAAGAGAGAAGAGAAGAAGAGAGTCAGTCAAGTTTATCAGACATCAATATAATATTGGAACAAAGCCACGGTGTGAAACCTTTGTATCCTTCTAACAGAAACCCCCCAATATCAAAGATCATGCAAATCAAGAGAAAACAGATGGTAAGAGTGAACGGGAGTCATGGGTGAAAAAAAAAGAAAACAGGTGACGAAAGACAGAATGTGCATTATTCACAGGGTGTGACACCACAACACAGCCTCCAATGGTAAACATGTGTGGTGGTTTGGGGCCTTAGTGGCTGCCCCAACTCCCAAACACATAAGTTTGGGCTGTCTGGTTTGGGGTTAGAAGTTGGCTTGTCCAGCATTTCTCATTTCTCTGGAACTGACATTTTAAGGGATTTTAATGTTTTAGCCAATTAACCACAAATCATGTACTTTACAATCCAAAATAGTGCCAGTTCATTGTGTCTAGAGATACCTAATCCATCACAGTGGACATTCATCTGGCTTCAATGTTTTGTCACAGTTGCATAATCATCATGTTGTAATCCAGCTGCAAGCAGGACCTGTTTGGACACTCTGTGTGTCTCAGTGGAGCAAGTCCACAAAGTTTGACATCTGATATTTGAGATTTTGCCATTGCTTTCACAAGTTTGTTGGGAAGTCAAAAACCCAGGAGATAAACAATAAGCAATCACAAATGTTAATGTTGTAATAATATGAAATGGTATGGCGAACTCTAGATTAAAAAGCTCAAATATCAGAGTTTCCTTCAATCTTTTTCCTTAAATCTATAGATGAATTTGCGTTGTAAGATGAATGTTGATGAGCCACCAGCCACTTGTAATACTGTGTATAACACTGTATTGTATGTAAAGGATTTCACTTTTTAAGCACCGCCTTTCAAGAAAACTGTCCAGCAGATTCTGTTCATCAAATGCTGTTAAATGAAGGTTGCGATCTACAAACTTTTCAACAAAATTTACCCCAATTACCGGACAGATGGATAGTTTTTTTGTGTTCTGTACGGTTGTGAGCTTTTCTAACTGAAAACTTCAACTCTGGAAAAAATAGATTCCTCTGCTCCATGGAATCAATTTTACTTTCACAAATCTCCATAAAATCTTCATGTTTTGATCACAGTCTGGATGACAAAGGACCAACCAGTGACTGATTAAGACAAACCAGGACCTCTCTTGGTTGCAGCGATACACAATATTTGCAAAACCTGTATAAAAACTACATATAAACATATTACACTGACTGCTATAGGGGCTGAAAGTCATAAACAACTGTTAGGCTAAAAGCCAGGCTCACCTAGCCTGCTGCAGGCCACATTTTGGCCTTCGTCATGGCTCAAAAGCTGACATCAACAAAATTATGCATGCACATCCAATCCAAACTTAGGGAAGATGCTGAACCCAAGGCGAGTAAATAGTCAAACAAACAAGAAACCTCAAACAACAACAAACAAACAACATCCACAGAAAAGTTTTGTTTCATTTCATACCTGATACATACGTGTCCAGCTGCACAGAGCCTAGCCACAGAGAGTCAGACACAGGAACAGCATAGAGAAACAAAAAAAACATCCTGTGCAGATTTACGATCATAAAAACAGACAAAAGAAGAAACCATTAACTGAAGTCTACAAAAATCAAAACTAAATCACTGAGCAACTCAACAAAATCAGGCAGGCAAAATCCTCTGCTGCTGAAACGCACCTGAAGACGTATGAAACCATGTGGAGAATGGATTAAAACCATATTGCAGATGCAACATCACAGATCCTATTTTTTTGAGTGTTTATATTAAGGTTTTACATGATGTATCTTCAAATTGCAATTAGACCAAAGTGCAAGACAATTTGCTTGATAAGATTATTGATTATACCAATCATATTTATGCATTTAATGTCCTGGGGACGTAAAAGCCATGATTTGGTAGAATGGCTACTTTATTATATTTTGGTAACACTAAACTCAAAGTTTTTGGCACCCCCAGATGGGCTCCATTCAATTAAAGGAGGGCTAAAGTTGGTCTGAACATGGCCTTAAATCAGTAAAATATTGGATTATCAAAGTCTTGTCAGCAGCCATTTCCTAATGCCTGAATGTTTTAGCCAGAACCCCAATTTCCTGGACTCAGCCCTCGTTATTACAAAAAAACTGACAGTCTCCCTGCCATTCATGAGGCCTGTCTGTCTGTCTGTCCATCTGTCTGTCCGTCTGCGTGGGTGTGGTCATGCCTGTCTGAAGTTTCCGAGGCTTAGAGCGGAGCATTGTACAAAGTGACAACCCCATCAAAGAGACCGGGCCTGCATAAAAGGACGTTTTATGACTCTGCCCTTCAAAAGAGCAGTTTGAGGAGTTCAAAGCACACACACAGGGAGAGGCAGGCTGTGGATGGAAAGTTCAGCGCAGAACCAAGAGTGAGACAGAGGATGGAAGAGAGAGACAGGGGAACATAAAAGGCGAGGAGAGGAAAACCCTCAAAAGCCATTTGATATCTCTCATCAAAGAGCGATGCTAACCTGCCTCACTTTGCATTTCCAGCCCGACACTAAAGCTCCAACATGAGGTTGTCATTCTCTCCACGGCCGACGAACATCAAGCCCAGCCGCGGCGTTTGATCGATCTCACCAGCCTGCACGTGTGTTTTTAAGGCACACACCTTCCAGCCACATGCCGGGGATTTCTTCAGAAGACAGGAAATGTCATTTTGTGATTTACAGTGAGGTATTGATGGATGGTTAAAATAGGAACAATGGTCAATGCTGATGGACTGCCCTTTTGTACATTTATCTGCTAGAGTGCAAAGATTTAAAGCCTCCACTGAATGGTCTGGCATGAAGGCAGACACCTACTGTGTTTTTAATTAATGGCTGCAAATCAAAGCTGTCAAGCTGCATTTTCACCCCAAAATGCTTTCAGTCCACCAAAAATCCTCAAATATGAACCATGATTTGATTTAATTTCAGCACATAGCAAATTTCAGGTTCTCTGCACACAAGCTACACATCCAAGCTCTCCTCTCTTGACATCAAGCTCTGTGCTTGTACACCGTACTAGGCACCTTCAGCCTCAGCTGCTGTGTTTGCCTTTCCTCTCTCCTCCTTAAAACTTTTTTGTATCTTGAAAAATTTTTCTCCCAGAAAGCCGTTGTTTAACATGTACTCAGTCATGTGCTGCTCAAAGATATGTAGAATAATAACGAGTCGTTATTAAAGAATCCATCCAGAAGAAACTGCAGAAAGCGAAACTAATCAACACAAAGAACCAAAGGCAAAGGGAGAGATTGGAGACAGACGGCAGGTAATGTCTCATTCATTATTCATTATGGAGAAAAATGTTGTCTTCCTTATTGAATCACAATGTTAAACACAGATGGTCACTTCCCCCAGATGACTGTAACTGCAACAGTGACTGGAGTGCTGTAATGAACAACTAATGCAACAACTAATACTGATTTGCACAAATTAGGTCAAACATGTAAACATCTGTGAATGTGACGTCAAACTGCTTCTTCCGATCATATTTCTGGTTTTCAGACCCGAAAAGCATCCAATCTATGCAGGCCTTTTTTTAAAATTTTACGTGTGTAACAGGGTGTGTTATACTGGTTGTGGTGATTAGAGTTGGAGGTGTGGAGTATGGTGTTGGAGGTGGCAACCCTGCCCTCACCTCCCTAACTAATCCCCCAGTAACAAAGGCCTGCTTCTCTGCTCTGCTGGACTCTGAGCCCTGCTGGACTCTGCATCAGCCTCCAGGCCCAAAAAACCTGCTGTTTACAATTTCCCTACTCTTGTTTTAAATGTTGCTTCACTCTGAGAGAGAAAAGGGTGGGGTGGGGTTAGAGGGATGGAGAGACAGGCCACAAAGGTGCTGTTTTGTCCGATGGGAACAAGGGAGCTATTACACTAGAGATGGAGGGAGGAAGGAAGGAAGGAAGGAAGGGAGATTCAGGGAAGGGGGGTGGAAGAGGAGGAGGAGGAGGAAGAGGAGGAGGAGGAGGAGGAGGAGAAGGTCCCATTGGGGATTAGCTGGCCAGCTGCTCCCTCAGGGACCAGACACGAGAGACACTTTTATTCTGACAGGAAGAGTGACTCCAGAGAGCAGTGAAGAAGAGACAGGAAGAATAACCGAAGAAGAACAAACATTAAATAAAGCAGAGGAAGAATGTCAGAAGGACAAAAGCAAAAAAAGAAGGAGAAGCAGAGGAATAAAGGAACTACAGTAAAAAAAAAAAAAGGAAGGCATGAGATGTCATCTAAGGTGTCTATTCTATTAGCAGATAAAATGAACCACCACACCTGCTCAATAACTATGATTTTGTACAATGTTACACAAGTTTTCTGTGACTTTCTGAATGTTCAGCAAATTAAAATGTCAATCAGAATGTATTTCCAGTAACAGTCTCTATGAACAAAAATCACATAGTAACGGTGGTGCATGCAGATGCTGCAGCTCCTTCACACTTTGTGCCATTTTTGTTTTAATCTGTGATTTTTTGGGGGCTTTATTGCTGAAACGTATTAACTTTGAGAGAATAAGCATTTGAAAAGGAATCGTGGAATTAGTATTAAACAGCAACGGACCTCGAGACGATCGTCAATACTCACAGCATCTTTCAACCACCCGGCCAGAGCAGCCGGACTTTCCCGCCACGGGAGGAGACATCTTGCAGAGACCTGCTCCACCAAAACATCCTGGATCAAACTATTCCACTTTACAGGCAGTTTGTTCTAAGTTGTGTCAGTTGTGTTCTAAGCTGACAGAATGGAACGTGCAAGACCATGGCAGGATGAGGGGACGTGGACTCTGCATTTACACTGATGATGTACAAATGTGGTCAACGTTGATAGACAATGTTTTCCACATGTTTGAGTTTGAAAAACTTACAGTAAATACTGTCTAGCATCAACCAAAGTTAGCAACAGTCTCCCAGATGCAGGCGTAGCACCACTGAAAACAATGGCATTGCAAAGGTCATTTCACATCGTTGACAGGTATCAATCATCAGAGATGGTGAAATGATTTCAGTGTGTGTATTAGTACTTTTTGAATAATTTCAGAACATTTTAGCAAAACCACGATAATACTGATAACCGTGATCTTTTTAGTCACATCGCAACATGAAATTTTCATACCATTGCATTAATATGTGTATAAATAACTGTATTGTTTTATTTTAATTTAATGTATATTTTATCCTATTCTAATATTGAATTTCATTATGTATATATGTCAGATGAAAGTACAGAGTGTGTACTGGTGTACCTTGCAGGCACTGCCAAGGTGTCCTTGAGCAAGGCACAAACCCCCAAAAGCTCGGTGTACCTGTTTTCAGGCAGCTCCATCACTCTACCACCTCCCAAAAATAATTATTACCCCCGCAAGGAGGATTAATAAAGTACGACTTCTTCTTTCATTGGGCAACCCTGTGTTAAATAAAAAATATATTACCTTGATATGTTGATCATAGCATTTCAGTGCTACATTTATATTTTCTTAATGAATTCATGTCTTTTCTGATTAATGTGTATCATGTGATGCTTTTATCAGCCACTATGGAGATTGTGGCTGATAAAGGGGGTGACATGAAACAAGGACCCCCTTCAGGACTCAAATGGGACACTTTAAAACGTCAGTTTGCAGGCTAATTAGCTGCTTAGCTGCAGCACATTAAACAGCATGTAAATGTACCTTCATATATCACTTTGGTCTGGTTAGATTCTGGTGTGATCCTTTCTTTTACACACCATTAAAAACACACTGTTAGGGTTGTGCATTTGCCAACATGCAGAAAATGGAAATACAACACATGCCATAACACAGGGGTTATGACACAATTATATTACTGCAAGCAAGATGACATAATGTTATTTTTTTAATCTAATGTTTGGAAAACTGTAAAAGTATAAAAAACATGCCACTATATGCATAAAATCTGAGTTCAAAAAGTTCATTTTTTATGCAATCAGAACAGTGAAGATAGATAAACACATTGCTATGTCACCGTTATGTCAAGGACCTTCACAGTAGATGCACAGACCCCCAATTTGGGTGGATTCTGTCCATCTCTGTGCCAATTTTTTAAGGTAAGTTTCACAGTCAATCAATGATCAAACTAGGATTGCTATAAATTACAATAGATCAAAAAAGGTTGACCCTTTTTCTCCTTTACTCGTTTTCACTTACAATAAATGTGATAAAAGTTAACATAAAAATATTTATATATAAAATATTCTATTCCTCCTTTTGTTTGAGACCCCCTACAACCCACTCAAGACCCCTGTTTGCCCCCGGACCCCAGTTTGTTTACTTTGTCTCTCGTTTACTACAATGTAACATGGGCAGCCTGCCAGCTGCTGTCATTCAAGCACAGACACAGACACGACCGTCCAGTAAACAAATACTTTTTTCCTCCTTTCAATAAAAAAAAGAGAAAAAAAATAGATGCATATAAAAGGATGACTAAATTGATTTGATTTCAGGGGGACTTATCTGGTCTCCTGCGTCATAGTCAGATGCACTATACATCCATTCACCTCCCGACCTCCACAACTTTACTTAATACTTTTCTACATCAAAGACACACTAGTTTAGAATTAAATGTTGGCTTTGGACTAAATCCTGATGGGTAACGGTCCAATATGGACATAATTCTTAAGGATACTTGGCTGCATACCCTGAATTAATAAATGCAAATCAATGCACCAATGTCTGTACTGGTGAGTAACTATAATATCAACTCATCTCAAATCAGCTGAACTCTCCCTTTAAACATTTGGTTGTGCTAAAGGTTTCACATGTATATGGCAGAGAAATGCGTCCCCGTGGAGCACAGAGACGGTGCGAGTGTGGTTGTGGTTTACAGCCCACAGGAGCTGTACATCTCTTTACAATGAGACAGGATTGATATCTCCATCAGCTCGATGAGACAGCAAGCAGCTCCGACGTACGCGCTGCCATTCGTGTGGCACGAGACACGGAGCCATCCAGCAGGAAATATTAACACGGCCTGCGAAGCGTCGTCAAAAAACTGATGGAAATTTCAAAAACCCCTGAAGAGAAAACTCACAAGGCCACAGAGACACAGAGAGGACGCAGAGAGAGTTTTTCCTTCCTTCCTTCTCCTCTGCCTTTCTTTCTCCATATGGCAGCCATTTGTCTGGAGGAGGTCTGTCAGACATAAATAATAGGTTATGAAAAAACAGTAGGAGGGAGGGGGACGCTTGCTTTCTTCCTGAGGGACGGGATCTCCAGAGGCCTGGTGTCCTTCACGGCAAAACGGGGAGCAAGCGAGACGGAGGGAGAGAGACAGAGAGATGGATTGAAGGAGAGAGAGAAAGAGAGAGAGAGAGGGAGGAAATACAGACTGCTAGAAAGAGAGGTGGTTAGTGTGTCGTCTGGAGAACCTGGCAACAGAAAATCATAGACATACTTTTTTAAAAATTCTAAACTCATTTTTAATATTTATGATTTTTAATTTAAAAGAAATAGGATTATTTGAAGTGGTTGTATGAGGTACTTTGCGATTGTCAGTGTACTTTTATTTTTAGGAGATGCGGGTTGGCACTCCCCCAGTTTGGAGAAGCAGAGAGGGGCACCAGCATGGAAGCTAAGCAATCTACTGCTTTGGACAGCGTCAGCAACAATAGGTATTTTAGTCACTTAAAAAAGGTCCACCTTAAAAAATCAGTAGCAGTTTAAATATATGCTATATTTAGAATATTTTCATTGCTTTGTTTGATCATATCAGACAGCCTTTTTCGATGGGAAACCACCATTATACAACCTAGATATCACTCTCTCCGAACCATATCACCCTCACTTGTGCTACCAGCTCAGTAGCCCAGCTAACTGCAGTATCCTGAGCTCCTACGCAGCACAGAGCAGCGTCTGTCACTGTGTAAACCATTAAATTAGCAAAATAAAATGACAAAAATTTCCCCCAAAAAACAACTGGTGATGGACTCATCAATATGTTTGTTCAATTGCTCAACTCTATGGCAATCGTAGAAAGTTCATCTGTTCATTGAGTGAGCGTGTGCAGCTCCGCCAGTCTGGGCCCAGTAGTTAATATGAACTTTTTCATAGTAACACTCATAGTCCTGGAGTTGGTGACAGTACATATTCAGAAAAATAAGCCACAAAAAACTTGTTAGCTAGTGTGAGCTAATGTGTTTAGGGAAGTTTTTCTGCCTCCAACTAAGCATAGCCCAACAGAAAGGGGGTCTATGGAGTTTGGTTGGTTTGGACAGAGCAATATTTAGCTGTGAAAGTATCTCAAAATGTTCACTTAAACAGATATTGATCTTTTTACATGGCTAAAATAGTGTTTAGTACTGACCCTGTCCACAGCAATTCATGACTTAGGTTCCATGCTAGTGCTCTTCTCTTACTCTCCAAGCAGGAGGTGTCTTCTGTAGCTAATTCACAGACTATAAGTGCTTCATACAGCCCGAAATAATCTGAACTATCCCTTTAATGCAACTGTCTTGAGCTATGACCTCCATGACACTGCAATCATTGCACTAAAACAAGACAAAGTTTGATGAATTGACCAGTCAGGACAGCAGGAAAACGACCAGCCAGCCAGGAGGAAAAGAAAGTGAAGGAAAGACAGAGAGGTGGAGTGTGTTTTTTGAAAGGGAGATGGAGTGCAAGGCAGAGAACATTAAGGCCTTCTCAAGTTTGTGCTCGCTGATTTTCATCTGAAACCAATTAGTTCCAAACCACGAAGACAACACCAAGCCTAGTTTTTAAAAACATCCTCTCTTTCTCTCTTCTTCCCCCTCCTTCCCTCCCGTTCATTCATGTGTCAGGCTCTGCTGCAGCTCTCTGCTCAGTCTAGACTCCTGTGTGTGCATGCATGCAAGCATATGTGTGTGTGTGTGTGTGTGTGTGTGTGTGTGTGTG
>JAJHUR010132217.1:21441-32335 GCA_027495735.1 Lutjanus campechanus | reverse complement strand
AATTCACAGACTATAAGTGCTTCATACAGCCCGAAATAATCTGAACTATCCCTTTAATGCAACTGTCTTGAGCTATGACCTCCATGACACTGCAATCATTGCACTAAAACAAGACAAAGTTTGATGAATTGACCAGTCAGGACAGCAGGAAAACGACCAGCCAGCCAGGAGGAAAAGAAAGTGAAGGAAAGACAGAGAGGTGGAGTGTGTTTTTTGAAAGGGAGATGGAGTGCAAGGCAGAGAACATTAAGGCCTTCTCAAGTTTGTGCTCGCTGATTTTCATCTGAAACCAATTAGTTCCAAACCACGAAGACAACACCAAGCCTAGTTTTTAAAAACATCCTCTCTTTCTCTCTTCTTCCCCCTCCTTCCCTCCCGTTCATTCATGTGTCAGGCTCTGCTGCAGCTCTCTGCTCAGTCTAGACTCCTGTGTGTGCATGCATGCAAGCATATGTGTGTGTGTGTGTGTGTGTGTGTGTGTGTGAGAGAGAGAGAGAGAGAGAGAGAGAGAGAGAGAGAGAGAGAGAGAGAGAGAGAGAGAGAGTGTGTGTGTGTGTGTGAGCGCGTGCACTTAAAGGCATCGTGATTAACATTCGCCCCAATTCGCTGAGGGACACGCATTCTAAGCCCTTCCTTCCTGCTCCGAGTGGAATTCTCATTAGCTGATAACTACTTTTCAAGAGACTGCTGCATTCCTCTGCTGGATACCAGGGGCCTTACAGGACTCCAGAACACACACACACACACACACACACACACACACACACACACACACACACACACACACACACACACACACACACACACACACACACATGCATGCACAAGGAAGCAAAGCCACAGATACAAACAAGAATTGGCATGCTGACAGGCAGAGACAGAGGTGGAAGTAACTAAGTACATACAAATACTTTGTTACTGTACTTAGGCACAGGTTTCAAGTATCTGTACTTTACTTAGTATTTATTTTTCTGACAACTTTCTACTTTTACTCCCTACATTTGCACACAAATATCTGTATTTTCTACTCCTCCCATTTTCAAAACAGACTTGTGACTTTAGTTTTGATGCATTTGAGGGAATTATTGATTATTTTTATTTTGCATCATCGTGCGCTGCTGGTCCAACTTCTAGATTTCAACTTAAATAGATGGACAATAACAAAGAACAGCTGATTCTTTGGTGCATCCATCAGGACATATAACGGAAGACATGCATAATGAGAGAAACTCTCTCAAAAAGACTTAAGACATAAGAAAACAAAAAAGATGAAAAACAATGTAAACAACATAACAAAATGAAAAATGACACAAAAGATGCAAAAGATAACACAATGTAAAAGATGTAACAAGACGAAAAAGACATAAGATGACAAATGACGTAACCGGACAAAAAAGAACAAGACAAAAAATCATGTAAAAGATGAAAAAGATTTTAAAAAGACGATAAGATGAGTAAAAGACGAAAAAGACGGAACAAGACAATAAATGACATATAAAGTTGAAAAAGACAACAGGACAAAACACAGTGTAAAAGAAAGTAAAAGAAGTAACAATATACATCTTTTACATCATTTTCTGAAAAATTATGGGACAAGACAAAAAAAGTAAGAAGAAAGATGCAACAAGACGAAAAACAACGCAAACAACGTAACAAAATGAAAAACAACATAAAAGATGTAAAAACACGACAAAACAATGTAAAAGACATAAGAAGATGAAAAAGATGTAACAAGACAAAAAAGATGTAACAAGACGACATAAAAGATGTAAGAAGACGACGAATGACAAAAAACAGCAGCACAAGATGAAAAACAACATAAAAGACATGACTAGATGAAAAACCATGCTAAAGATGTAACAAGATGACAAATGATGTAAAAAGATGAAAAATACATAACAAGACAGAGAGTGAGACTCAGCTGCAAGGAAAAGGTGAGGTTCAGTAAGCTTTACACAGAAACAGCCAACAGAAATGTCCTTTTTCACTTTTACTGCGATAAAGAAGTTGAAAGAGTGCTTCTACTTTTACCAGTCTTTTTGTTTTAACAGAAGTATCTGTACTGCTGCTTGAACAAAGAATGTGTGTACTTTTGCCACCTCTGCAAATGGATACACTTGTTCAGCTTGTTAATCGGATTTTGGACATTTCATTCATAAGTTGAAGAGTTTCATGGGCGTATTTGTGCGCTAACAACCCTCATAACTTCAATCGTAACCCACAAGTTTCCACAAACACAGACAGGTAGACAGGCAATAATAATTTCTGATGGGCTCCTGCATAATTCTGCCTTCCTGAGCTGGAGGAAGAGAGCACTTTCTTTATTAGATTCTCACCAGAAGGTTATGGTATCTGTTAGCACTGAAACCAAATGCTCTCCGGCATCCCTCACTCACTTCCCAGGACTGTCTGAGGCTGCCAAGCAGACCAGGTGGGGGGGACAGAAAAGGGAAAGAGAGGTGAGTGTGTCTCTTTTTAAGTGGGGGCAGACAGAGGAGAGACAGGGACACCTGGTGCTCAGTTTTCTCATCATCATCACACCTCATTTGGTTTCATCCGATTTTGAACTTTGGGGAGAGCTGTATAAGATATCGACTACATTCAGAAGATTCTGACATTTATGATGCTCTCGGGGGCATGAAATCTGTTGATGGCGTAGAGAAATATGGTCATATGTGGCGACGTGGGGAAAAAAACCTGTTAGAAGGGATGTGGAGAACCACATTCGTGCAAAAAAAGAGGAAAAGTTAGTTGGGTCTTTAGCCAGCCACGTCTGGCCAGAGTGTAAATGTGCAAAAGGTGCTCGGTGAGAGATTAGTCAACAAATGACCATCTGTCTCATATTCTTCCTGCTCTGCATATGTAAACTCACCTCCTTTGCCTTCTGCCATCTGCCTTTTGGCTTAGAGCGATGTGGGCTGTTTTGTTTTACAACTTTCAATTCTCAAACAAACCCTGAGATTTCTCCTGTGCTCAAAGTGCACCACACGCTCAATGTTTCATGTCAACGCGTGGGCCTATTAATTTATAATGTGTAATGCAGAGTGGCCCGGTTATTACACAGACTGAAGGGGGGAAGGTCTCTGTAATAATGGGAGGATGACAGCTGGTAACTCAAGGATTATTTCATTTCTGAAAACAAATAACTCAAAATGGAAAAAAGCAGAAGCAGCATTTATCAATGTGAAGCATCATCGTAACACCAAGAAAAGAACAACAAAAATTACAAATTAATCTTAAAAGAAGTTTTATTCATGCCTGCTGTAAGGCCATGTCGGTTGGTTGGTTGGTTGGTTAGTCAGTCCAGTTTATATACTTTCTGATATTTGTGACCCCCAGAGGATGCATGCAAATTACTTTGGGGATCCCCGGACTTTCTTCTAGCACCACCAGCAGGTCAGGCCAGTTTCCACTTATCCAGTGAGAAATACCCACATCTACTTGATGGATTAACACAATCCAAGGCTCCACAATGATGTATCCTCCAGACCTTTGGTAATTTGTGGGTGAAATGTCTCAACTGTTGCATGGATTGCTGTGAACTTTGAATAAGACATCCATCTTCCCCTCAGAAAAATTTGGTACTACTATCATTTGGAAGCGGGACGATACTAAAAGACAACACCCACCCCCAGACACAGCCTTTTCACCCTGCTGCCATCTGGCATGAGATACAGAAGTATCCACTGTCATAACACCAGACTACAGAGCAGCTTCTTTCTTCTTCCTCGGGCTGTGAGACTGCTTAATTAATCCCTTTTCCTCCTTTAATAAAAATCCTTTATTTTTAAGACTTTATTTAAAGATATTTATTAAAGGATTGAACAGGGGAACAGGCCATGACTGTGTTTGCCCAAAAATGACTAAAATCCACACCTGCCTATTTTCAAGTTGCACAGTGAAGTTGAAATTGAAGCATAAATTCTGTTTTCTTTGCTCTGACATGATCTTTTACATGTGTTTAGAGGTTTTTTTCTATAGGACCCTGCATCTTAATAATACTTTCCCTCAGCATGTCACCCCTATTGTTCCAAAATTTAAGTACAGAAGTCCATGGTACCAAGCTTGAATAACTCATGTCCTTAAAATCTTAAGCCCAAACTGTTCCTAAGATCACCTCAAAAGTTTGCAAAATTTAATTTAAAAAATACCTTGAAGTAATGGGTTTAAAATAAAATATATATATATTTTTCTACGTTTTGTGCTGTGACTTTGCGTAACTCTTCTCCTATTCTTGAAATGGTACAGAGCAAAAGTTGAGCTATTCTTTACCAGTTTGCAGTTTCTGTTCATATCTTTCCCTGTAAGTCACAGTTGGCCTGTGTGATCCCTGTTGTCTACCTGTAGGACTGATGAAGGCCAGTAGCTCTGTAATAGGCCAGTGCTGCCACCCACTTAGCTCTCATTCAGTCATTTGTCTGGCTCCATCCCCTCTCCAGGAACACTTCCCCTCAGCCTGTAAAATGATCACCGGATGGCTACTTGATTTCCCTCTCTTTTCTCTGACTACTCTCCTTTCCTCCCTTCCTCTCATCTCCTCTTATTTTCACTTTCTCGACCCCTCCAGCTCACCCACCCCGGCATATAACCTTAATTCTCTCAGTCCTCCCTCTCCTTTTCTCCTCCTCCATCATTTTGCCTTTCTTCCGTTGCTCTTTTCCTCCCTAAAATGGATGCTGTTCCCCTGGGAGTGGTCAGCAGAGAGCTGGGGAAGGAGGAGGCACTTACTGAATAGCCAATGCTGGTGCCTAAACACTGATGCTCCTGTAAAAGAGGGCAGTTAATTCATGGAGGTATTACATGTTGGCAGTTAAGGATGATGAGCAAGGCGCTGGAATTACTTCCTGTCACTTAATTAAAATCGATTAACACAGTTTGTTGTATTCAACTTGATTACATCTGAGCCATAATAATTTTTCTTTTTATTTATTTATAGACATGTCCTTTTAAACCCCACCTTTCCTGTGACCCCTCTTTGATTAAGTCTTTGGTAGTGTTGTACTTGAGATCAGTCTTGGTCTCAAGACTGATCCCAAAACCACTTTTAAAGGTCTCGGAATAAATCTCATTTTTACTTGGTCTTGTCTCTGTCTCAGACAACTGTGATTGAATGTAAAACTTCCTGCTTCAAATACAACAAATAACTCATTTATAAATTGAAATATTTGTCTGTACCTCAACTACAAACAGTTCATTGGCAAAACCGCTTCCAAAAGAAAACACACAGCAGTATGTAAAGTCTGCAATGCAGCGCTTACTGAGACATCTGGGACCACTTCAAACTAAGTGAAGTGATGCTAGCAAAGCTAGCTAGCTCATGTTACTTGCGACAAATGTCTCCGTCTCTGTACGTTCCGCCTTAATGCTCCCCTGGAGTTTTAATGGGACTACCAGCGTTTCTAAAAGCCTCTGTTTTAAATGTCCTAAAACGTGGCAAAATGTAGCAAAACTTAGCCGTTTAAAAACAAAAACATAGTAGCGTGGATGTGGCCTATGAGTCCTCGGCAGTGGCCGTGGGTTTACCTCCCACCTGCAACCCTTTGGTGCTTGTCATCCTCCCGCTCTCTCTCCCTATATATATTTGGCCATTTTACAGTCCAGATTTCCATAATCTAAGTGTTTGTCAGAGAGGAACCTCATAAAATTCATAAAACCAATAACCCAATCGTCAAGCAATCCTTCCATTATCCATACATGCTAATCTTGTGCAGGGTCATAGTGGATGGAACACATCCCCACGTACCTAAATGCCTAATAAAACTACCCAGTGATACCTAAAAAAGCCACAGGCCTGTCTCCGAGATTGGCCCAGCTGTAAAGAGTGCAGGAATTTTGGCATTTGCTCTCATCAGGTAAATCTTTTATGGAAGCCGGTTTGTGGTTTTTGCCAGCACTCAGGCAGAGGTTTATAGAAGGAAGTGCACTTTCTATAATTTATGTTCTAAACTAACTATAAAAGTTGGTTTCCAGTACTCACACTTGTGAGTTTTTTATTTGAAATTGAATTCTTCCTGTTTCCTACATCACTGTGTATCCTCAATCTGCTGGGATGAAATATTCAACACGAGATTTTGTAAAGTGCATTTTACATTGTCTGTCTGTCTGTGTGTATGTGGGGTGGGTGGGGGTGATCTACTTCAGGTAAACTATGTCTATAGGCTAAAGGTTTGTGCGTCACTGTTCATGCCCAAATTATACCTTCTGCAACTGATGATAAATATTCTTGATCACGGTGTGGCACACACCCAGTGTGGTATAAAAAGAACTGCATGCATATGCGCTGTATAGTATATCCTATATGGGTTGGGCTACAGGACAGTCATGATGGCTGGCAGCCATCTTCCACTGAGCCTTCTGTATTTGTGGTGGTGTGTTCCCTTAGAGTTGCCATAAAGTTATTGCCTTGACATGTGAGAGAGAAAATAAAAAGAAGCTGTTGCTGCTTTTCGTTGCCTGTCCATTTCCAGTACATTATTTTCTTTTTAACTTCAGCTCAGTTATAGATGTGTCGACCCAGCAATGATATCATTGTCCATTGTGATGTTTCACTGTGGATATGGTCATGTGCCAATTCAATAGACATCACCCAGACCTTGTGCTTTATTCTACATTGGGTGTTTACATATAAAGGTGTGCCCAACAGATAACTCTTAGGCTTCGCAAAAACCCACACAGACATGGGCAAATGATGAAATTTACGTCACATGGACTCTCAGCTACATGGAAAGTACTTGAACTTGAGCTGCATAAATCTGAAAATACATCTTTTTTTTCTGGTATTTTCCACATGCAAACACTTTCAGTATGCACCTCAAGAAATCATTATTTTATACTCATTCATATACTATTTTTGTACTTATTCACTCGACTCTTTCTCTATACTCAGGTCAGTGACAGTGTCTGGCAAGAGAAACAGAAAACAAAATACTGTATGTCAGTGAGTGAAACTAAACTATGAATGGGCAATACCAAACTTTTTTAATTCAATACGATACCAGTACTGATAATGATATTGATACTGATAATTTCTTGAATTGATATGTGATTTTTCCAAAGAATGGTAATTTTTAGGGGAAAAAAGATCATTACACATAACCAAATCACATGTCACATACTGACCATGATAAAGTTATTGCAAAAGTAAATATGAGTACAGTTAAATAAAAATATTTGTGCTAATAAGTGTAGAAAATAGTCCAGTATTTTACAGAAATACTATGATTAACTCATGTTGCTGCTGTGTGGCACTTTCTTGCCACAAATTGTGCATCTCGCCATGTTTTTTACTACAGGTGAATAGGTCATGTTTCCTTTCTGCCATTCTCTCAAAAGTTGGATGCAAAAGTGTGTGACTGTTCCCAGCTGTGCAATCGATTCCCTTGTCTTCCACAGCTTCCACAGTCATTCGACAAGAGCCAGCCAAATAAGTCAGGGCTGTTTTGGCACAAAATTATGCATAAAGGACCGAAAACATTTGGAGGTCATGCAGGCACACACAATTTTGTATTTATATAATCTTATTATCAATATTTTTTAAAGGAATCACCCATCTCTAAACTAGTGTTGGAAAGGAGGTCACAGAAAGGAGGGGTGTCCTGCAGGGTTGAAAGCTTTAATGGTCTATCTTGGTGAGAAAGAAGTCAGTTAGCCATTCTCTTATTGTTTAGTCGTTTCAATGGAGACAGGCTATTGGATATGGCCTAAAAACTGGTGCATGTTTTCAGATTGACATAGTCTTAGTGATTCCATGCAAGTGATTTCATTTGAGAAAAACAGCCAGCCAACGACTCAAAACTCAACATGTCCTCATGGTTGCATTACAGTCTGGTCTGTTCAGGCAAATTGTACGACAGGATGATTCATGATTGAAGCTGTTGCCCTTTGATTCTGCATTTATTGTTGATGGAGCTACAAGGAGACTTTCTGCCCCAAACTCCAGGTTCAGAGCATCCACCCAGCCGGCTCTGCAGCCCGGTGCCCCTGTTGTTGCGTGATCAGACAGGCTCAGGGGCCCCCGGTCGCACTGGCTGACTCCACTCCTTTTCAATGGGGTCTTCCGCTGTCACAGTCACAGCCATGGCCCTGAATTCCCGTACATACACACACATAAACAGTGCTTACCCATCCGCCTGCACGTGCACTCACACTCACAGTCATCAGGGGTGGTAGAGGCTGGAGCCAGGGGGACGAGTAGTGGAGGGGGGTGGGGGGTGCACATGGGGATAGCCCCGACCGGAGGCACGCTTCTAGACTTGTGGATGAGGCAGAAAAGCCATTATGGATTGTTATGGTTGGCTGATCGCTCCCTTTCAGCTGCTGAGCTGCACACAAAAGCGGCAGGCAGAAGCTAAAATAATGGATCTCTTTTCCACACACCCCCTCCGGAGCGCATCTGACTTTATGTGATCACAAATGCATGTTGGGAGGTGGAGAAGAGTGTGTGTGTTTATGAGAGGATGTGTTTATGCCAGTTGGAGTGTGTGAAAGAGAAAAAGAGATCGTGAGAAAAGGGGGAATGTCATTTTTTTTTTTTTTTTATCTTTGCAAATGTAGGTGAGTATTTGCTGAATGGGTTCAGAGATGTTACGTTTTCATTGACAGAAATGTTGGGAGTTGATGTGCTGAAGGTATTAGTATGATCCTCAGGTGTTACCAGGGAAACAAAGCTATATTTAGTAAAACACACACACACACACACACACACACACACACACACACACACACACACACACATACATAAGTGCATGCATGCTTGAGTGTGAGCACATACTCCCACACAGACATGAAAAAAGAGCCACATCCAACCGAATGAGATGCTGCACTGCCATGCTCACTTAAAGGAGCGATATGTAACAATTGCATATGCAAACATAAACACAGTACTGCAGTCCAAATAACGAACTGGACCCCTACACTGGATATTAAATAGGTTGGATCCCTATTTAACATACAATCTGTGGTTGAAGCAAATTGTTTCAGTGAGTGAGCATTTATAAATATGATGAAACTGACTCATCAGTGGTGTTGACCTTCTGACAAAAAATATTTTATTACCACTAGGAAAAGGAGGAAATCTGGGTCAGAGAAATGTGCAGATTTATGGACAAATTTCCAAAATATTTTACTCTTTGCCCTTTTACAAACGGCTACAATATTGGAAGATGCTATCTTTACTTTCTAACACAGCACAGTGTCAGTAGTGGCACATGGGCTCTTGTTATGTAATTGGGCTTGGGTGACATTGAGGGGAGTTGCAGCCATCTATCCATCCATCCATTAATCTATAAATAGACCTGGAGCCATTTATAGACCAATGCCACATTGTGACGCCCAAGCGCTGCTTTTTACTAAGTGGATGACATGTCTCAGTCAATATGAGACAACTGAACAATTGGATTATGTCTCAGTGATGCCCTCGCCTCATACTGTAATGTGATAGCACTTTTTTGTTCTTATCTGAATGTACATTTTAAATGTATTTTAAATTTTTGGCCTATTTACAGTTACTCTGCTGCTCTACTCTGAAAGGCCATGCCGCTGTCCAAGCCCGCTGTTACAGACTCAAACCTGTGACCTTTTAGTAGCACTAATAGGACCTTTTAATAGGTCTGTCTCTGTGTGCCATAGGTCACCTCGATCCCAGGGTGCATTTTCAAAGAGTCAATTTTTCATTCATGTTCTATCTTGTGCCACTCCTGCAGAAACTGGTCTGTGGCCATTGTCAAAGCCAAATCCTAAGCAGCAGTTTTATCACATTTGCTCCTCTGTGTTCTTCAGTCTATATGATACTCTGATATTGATGATGCTCTTAGTGTGTTGCTGCATCACGTCATGTGTAACAAATTTCACAAGTATTTATGTAAAACAAACATCTGCTTACTTATTGAGGTTGTGACCAAACATTAGTGTAGTATAGAAGCTTCACGCTGTACTGGAGATGGAGCACACACAGGCTCTGTTTACACCTGCTGTTAACATGCGTCTTGGGTGATGTGATCACAAGCTCAGACCACATCTGGAGTTGGTCTGGGCCACATGTGCCCACATTCGAATTCTAAAAGTGTCTTATATCTACCTGCAAAACAACAAGAACAGGCTAAATGGATTCTTGTGGATGGTGTACTCACGAAACACGCCGTCTGATGTCCTCCAACTGCTCTGCCTCGATTCATGTGATTTACAGAGTTTCCTGATGGACAGATAGCTTTGCTTGTTGCCGCTTACTAGTTGCTGGAAGTTAGTTAGCTCAGTTAGCCGTGCAACTATCTATGGCTGACTCTTGTAGCTGAGCTTGGGAGAAGGCTCTATCAGCATCCTCAGTCTACAAGACACGATCACCTCTCTCCATTGCACTCATATTCTGGCACCACACATGCTTACTCTGCTATAGGGGCAAAAAAAAAAAAAAAAAAGCAGCTTGCTTGTTTATGTTTGTACCATAAGCAAACGAGGTGCTTATTTTCAGCATATAGGTTGTTGCTTCCTGGCAACTTTGAAAACACAGATAGCGAATGTGTGATGCCGACTGAAACCAGAGCAATCAAGACCTGCAAACGAAAACATGCAAGCATCATAGCTTCTGCAGCTAATGCTAGCTTTTGGAATTAGTAAGTCATGACATCACTACACAACTTGTGGGTTTGTAGTCTATCTAATTACATATCTTCACAGTCTGATACTTCAGCAGTTTTATGACAAAGAGGGAGTTTCTTGACTTGTCTCTCGCCATAGACTACAGTTCTTATTTTTTCAGAAGTGGTGGTGCTCCTAAGGATTTGCCTCTCTATTGGACCACTAGCTGCACAGCCAACTGAACCAACTAGCTAACTATCTTACTTTAGCAACAAGTAAACCTATCTGTCCATCAAGAAAGTTCATACATCACAGAGTTGAG
>JAJHUR010132199.1:0-10441 GCA_027495735.1 Lutjanus campechanus | reverse complement strand
TGTCTACTCTTTGGCTGTCCTGTCAACTAAAGCAAAAATTCGCCCAAAAGACTAACTTTAAAAATTCTTTTCTTAAAAATGATTTTGAAGTTATTTTGGGGGCATTTTTGCCGGAGGTGGGAGTCGAACCAGCAGCCGCATAAAATTAACAATTTCTATTTATAGAGCGTGCACTTTACCAACTGAGCTAAACATCCACTGACACAAACTGTTGTTTATAATTCCATATATATAGCCTGTCTTTCTGTGTGCAGGAAACCAGGCTCAATCTATCAATCTATCAATCTATCTATCTATCTATCTATAACACTGGCCATTCATTTATAAAATGTAGGTGAAATGAGCGAGTTTCGCAGCAGATAATGTCTAGTTTAGGGGCTTCGATTTCTGGCCCTGTCCGCTACTATGGCATGAGAAAAAACGCCGTCGGATGGATCTAAATTGCTTGAAAACGGCTCCGAGCTCCACCAAAATTGTCTGGGTGAGTCTACGAGCGTATTTAATCCTGACAATAAGGTCCAGGTGTCAAAAAACCGGAGTTAGCCTTTAATGAACCAACAAATGTTGCTTATTTCTGTGTACATTGTTTTCTGATGATTTAACAGTCTTGAAGGCAGGTAATGCAGTTATTAGAATTAGATGATATAAATCATTGTGGTAAAACTGGTGTGATGTAGTAAGTAGCAATGTGACATATCAAAGAAAAATATTTTCAGTAAAAAAGAGAAAATGGAACATCAATCATCATGACGGTGAATCTTTCTGTAGGAAATCAAGTGTTTGCTCATCTCAGATTGACAGGAGAGATGATCAGAGGGGCAGAGTTTTTACCACCATTATTGTTACAAGGACTGAAAAGTGGGTAGAGTTTCTCAGTGAAGGAGCAGCCAGTAAAGGAGTAGATAAGAGCTGCAGCATCAACGTCATAAAAGGAAACCAGACCCTCCTCATAATCCACAAACATCCCCACCTTCTCAGGCTGAGACTTCAGAGAGAGAAGGACATCAGGGTTAGCAAGAGCTTCATATCTATTTTCATTCCTCAACAATATTGTCCAGTAACCTTTCTGAGGAGACGCTGTGATTTTTCCCTTCCTGTTGATCGACTCTCTGGCCACTCCTAAAGCCCAGCCAGTCTTCCCTTTAACCTGAACCTCATAGTAAAATCTTCCTGAAGAGAAACTCTGCTTTGCTAAGACACAGGGACAATTATCAAATCTCTCTGGATTGTCTGGGAGATTCTTCCATTCATCACCATGTTTAACTTGTTTTTTGTCATCAGACAGGATGAGTTTAGGATGTGCTGTATCAGGATCAAGTGTCACATCCACTGCATACTGCTGGACCCTCTTCAGCTCGAGCTCAGCGAGCAGCTTCTTCATCTGTTTACTGAGCATCTCCTCCAGCTGATTCACAGCTCTCACCACAGTCCCCTTATATGAAGGTGAATGATTGCTGACTTCTGTCTTGTTCTTGGTGGGTGGAGCAGTGTTCAGGAACAAGAAGCTTTGGAGGAGGTGGAGGTGGTCTTCAGAGTGTGAGAGCTGCCCCAGCTCAGTGCTTCTCTTCTTCAGCTCAGAGATTTCCTGTTCCAGCTCTTTGATGAAGTCTTCAGCCTGTTTCTCCGTCTTTCTCTGCTTCTCTTTGATCGTGTCGATGAACTCGGCCTGGCTTCTCTCAACAGACTCCTTCAGAGCAGTGAAGACCTGAACACCATCTACTATCTCTCTGTCTGCATCTTCCTTACTGAGCTCCACTGAATGTTCGATCTCCTGAATCTTCAGTCGTCTCTTCTGGATCATCTGCCGAATTTCAGCCTCTGTCTTCTCCAGCTCAGCCTTCTTTCCTTCATATCCTTCTTTCAGAGGAACAACATCATGTGTCTTGTGGTCTAAAACAGTGCAGAGCATGCAGACACACATCTGGTCGGTCTTACAGAACAGCTCCAGCAGTTTATTGTGCTTCATACACATCCTGCCTTCCAGGTTCTCCACAGGGTCGATCAGCTGATGTTTTTTCAGACGTGCAGCTGTCAGATGAGCCTCCAGGTGAGTCTCACAGTAGGAGGCCAGACACACCAGGCAGGACTTCAGGGCCTTCAGTTTGGTTCTAATACAGACGTCACAGGGAACTTCTCCTGGTTTGGAAACTTGTTGCTCTGAGTTGCTGCTGCTGGTTTTCTTTTGAGCTGACTGTCTGAACTGAGCAACTAACTCAGAGAACAAAGTATTGACCTGCAGCTCAGGTCTTGTGTTGAAAACCTTTTTACAGTTTGGACACTGACACTGAACATTAATATTCCAGTGTTCAGTGATGCAGGTTTTACAGAAGTTGTGTCCACATGGTATGGTGACTGGATCAGTGAAGACATCCAGACAGATGGAGCACAGAAACTGATCTTCAGTCAGCAGACAGCTGGCAGCAGCCATATCTACACTCTGAGGACAGAAAGTGTGAAAAAAAAGAAATTATAACTACATTTTTTTTCATTATTTGTTTCATAACATCACTATGATCAGTAAACCATAAGGAGATTCATCCTGAATCCTGCTGCAACACTGCAACCACCTGAGGACAAATTAGAGAAAATGGCTCATGTGGTTGTTCATGAATTTGCTGCAACAATCTGCATGTATTCAGTGTCTGATTTACGAAGACAGCTCATTACACCATCAGGTCCTGGACTATGCTGTGAGCAGCGTTGGAGTTTAACAGAATACACATTTACAATACAAACTATGAGTAACTGTATTCCATTACAGTTTAAATTAGTGGTATTCTGAATACATTCAGAGCACTGAAAATCTGTTCGCAAGTAGAAGTACTGCTACATGACTAAAATATTACTCAATCATGAGTAAAAGTACAATATATTTGTCTCAACAACTACCCAGCATTAGTTATGTTTGATGTTTAAAGCATCATCAATAGTTTCAGTTTCTCCAAATCTTCAGTCTAAATTCCTCCCAACTCCTGATCTGTTCTGCTCAGTGAGCAGAAAGCATTCACAAAACATTTGTGCACCTTTTCTTGTAAAACAAAATTGGATGTTCATAATAAAACACTGACTATTAAATAACTTATATATTTTCTCCAAAAGTGCTCCAGATTACAGCCAGGCCTTATTATAAGATTAAATTAATATTATGGACTAGAAGAAATGTGATCTTGTGAGATTTCTGTTCTGAATTTTCTGTTTAACAAAACCACCACAATCAAGTTTCGATTTGAAGAGAAAAACATTATTTTTCTTTTTTTTCTTACAAAGTGATAAGTATAACATTATCAACCTTTTTATCTTATTGGGTAAATTCCACATTCATAAAGCCAAGATGTCAAAAGCAACCCCATCATTTAATTTATTTTTAATTGAATTGAAACTTTATTTTAAGTCTCTGAATTACATAGGAAACAACTTCAGTTATTTCAGTTACCCTTCAGTCTTATTCAGAATACCTCGATTGAGATTGTCTGCCACTTTATACATATTATTATTTATTTATTTTATTATTATTATCTCTTTTACATTTTTTATTTCGCCATCCTTATACTTTTATGTCTTTCAGTTGCGTTTTGGAATGTCTGAATGTCTGTATATTACTTGTTCTTGTTATATTCTGTCCATTGCTGAACATAAATAAAGTTTGAGACAAAAAAAAAAAAAGCCAGACACAGATGCGACAGTTTGCTGCAGTAAAAGTTAAACGAGTCTGAATCATAGGTCTGAATGAGAAAATGTTTGAGGAGACGCATCAACACAGGTTGTTTATTCTTCAGCCAGAACAGGAGGTGAGATTTTAACTGTCAGTCTGTGAACAGCAGTCTGCTGCTGGCTAACATTAGCATGAAGAGCTATAAAGTTTACCGCAGACACCGTCAGCTGTTCTGTGGAAGACGGTCTGATTTCTCTTTAGCTTGTTCTTGGAGTCTGTCGCTAACACTGACTTCATGTGAGCATGTGTCTGAGTGTGTGCTGCTTTGATCAGCACTGTGGTGGGTGTGACGTGCTGCGCTCATGACGTGACCATCTGCAGAGTATGTGTGCGAATATGACGGTCATAGAATCGGATATGTGACGCTGACCAGCCGGTCACCGGTCAGGGCTGGTCATGCTAAGTTTTGGCCAAACTGAAGTTCCAGCTCTAATAGTCACGGTTCACCACTGAGTGTTGGTTTGAGGAAATTTCTCTCTGAGTGTTTGACGCTTTGAGTTTATACCAGAAACACGTCTGTAAATTAGCTTAGCATGAAGCTAGCTGTGACTGCATTCTGTTTAAGCCCTAACTAGCAGGAGTGCAGTCAGTGTGGTCTGTGGGGTGTTGTAGGGCAGTGAGAGTTACTCACCAGTGACACAGATTCTGCTGGTTTGTTGAGAAAAACCTGATGGATTCAGTTGAATTTTTCTTCAGAGAGAAACAGAGAGACTCGTGTCGACTGCAGCTCGGCTGTGACTCAGACAAACTTTCACTTTCATTTCAGGACGTGTGGCTGTTGAAGCTTCTCCTCTTTCAGTGTTGCCCCTCCTCTCAGTGCAGCTCTGTAGGTGGAGCTTTGTTGCCTCATTGGGAAATAACTTGACATGGCTTTAGAACAAGTCTGAACACTTTTTATTTCTTTGTGATAGAACAGAGAATAGAGGTAGAACAGAGAATAGAGGTATACAATTACATATGAAACACTCCGGTGTTCAGCTCACTGTTTAGTCTGTGATTTTACTTTTCTGATGCTTTCCTGTTTACCACATTTTCTTAATGTGACAGTTATCTTATTGATCTTATGGCAGAAAATTACTGAAAAATGCAGAAAACTAAGATGGAAAACTTTTGTCACTGAGCCACAAGTAGGTTCTGTTTCAGTTTGGGGATTCAAAATAGAGAGAATATATAGAAAAGATAGTCGGCCTTAAATACTCTCCAACACTGAAAAATCCATAGTGTGTCTCAGAAAACACAAGAGATTCACAAGTATCACTTTTATTTTCATGCATAATTTAAAAAATCTTACAGAGTAGATATTTGATAAAAATCTGAGGGATTAAACTACCTGTAATCAATTTGAGAGAAAACATCAGACAGCATTTTTAAATTTATTTTCCACACTTCTGTGGTTGAAATCTGTTTTATTTATGGGAATTTAAATCCTGGAAATCTCAAGTGAAGAGTGATAAATTCCAAGGAAGCAATAATTTTAAAATCACAGGAAATCCTTCAACATATTTTCAAAATGACAGCAGAACAGTTGAGTGGTAGATCTTTAAAAACATGATGTATATTGGATCATTCGGCTCTAAAACTCATTTTACAGACACACTACAGTCCCTCCATCAGTCTGTTATTAAACTCAGTCTTTGACATTTAATTTTTTTAACCTTTTCATAGCAGCTATCTGTAGTTTTTCTCACTGCGTTGAGTCAAGACAAGTCCAACAAATATATTCTGGTACAAAGTAAAAGTTTTTATTGTGAAATGTTTCTTTCAAAGTGTAAAACTACTGATGTTAATGTTGTAGCTGTTTATGAGTTCATTTTTATATTATAAGTTAAATGCTTCATATTGTTGCTGTTTTTGGGTGTTCCTCTTCAGGTTTAGAATTTGTTTTAGGTTTATTAAAGGGGACCTATTATGCTTTTTCCTCTTTTCTGACCTAT
Source organism: Lutjanus campechanus (assembly GCA_027495735.1). NCBI lineage: Eukaryota > Metazoa > Chordata > Actinopteri > Lutjaniformes > Lutjanidae > Lutjanus > Lutjanus campechanus. The sequence goes on along the minus strand of JAJHUR010132199.1, from coordinate 4,795 downwards.
AAATGTTGTTACAATGTTGCATACTCGTGTTAAACGATGCCACCGCGTCAAATAAACGAGGTTCGTGCATTTGGAAGTGAGCCCTGCAGCTGTTTTGGATGGCTATGAACGCTGTGTTTTGCCGTGTTTTTTATAACAGGAGGTTGCATTGACGTCAATCCGTGCCCGACTTACTAATATGGAAATGTTCCGGCATAATGCTCTGAGCCTGCCCTCTCCCCCGCTCTGCTTCGGGAGTTGTATCGCTGTGCGCTGCTGCTCTCTACAACGATTTCACAGTGTTAGCACGTTAGCACCAGGCAGAAGTGGATAGAGTTGCTTTTTGACGGCTAGCAAAATAAAAACACCACTGTGTTTGTCTGTCTACGGCATTTCACACGGACTGTTTGTCAACATGAGCCAGTACGAAGCTGTATTAGCCGAAAACGAAACACATACACCGCAGAGGTTATGACAATAACAAGCTGCTCCTACCATTCAGAGACGTCATGAAGTAACCTCTGTTCTGGAGAAACTTCAGGCTGTCCAGTCTGTAACTCCGGATCAGATTCAGGATCCAACACATACGGCTGTATTTCAAAACTTGTCATTTTCAAAAGAGTAGAGTAATAAAGTTTACTCCTGCACAGAGCTCGAGGGCTCTCTGCTGCTGCAGCGGCATAATGAGGAGGCGGAGTTCGGCACTGCTCGGCAGCAATTCGGAAGTCCTCGGGAAAGGGCTGGGGGTGGAGTAAACTACACGGCCGGTTTTTGGCGCGATGAGAAAAGAGGAGCAGAGAGAGACATCGTCCTGTAGATCTACAAAGCTTTGTGTGCGGGTAATCGCATGTAGCTGCTCTATAGGAGTCCAAGACTCAGTACAAAGGCCCGAAAATGAGCATAATATGTCCTCTTTAAAGTAAAGTTATAATTACCTAAACATAGTTCCTGTTTCAAATTAAAAGCTTATGCAACAACTGTGAGTTTATTTCTGTTAATGTAAAATTTGAATATTCAGAGTGATGAATAAATCCAGCTGTTAGACAGATGTAGTGGAGTAAAAAGTACAATATTTCTTCTTCAACTATAATATGACAACCTAATTAATGTTGTTTTGTCATTATATAGAAGAAAATAAAGAGTTAGGGGCTGATGAGTGTCCTTTCAGTCTGGTTCCATCAAAGTGGATAAACCGGACATATACAACCACCTTAATGAATCTCCAGGTAATGTATTTATTTATTTTTATTGCAAGACAAAAGACAAAACAGTACAGATATGAAACAAAACAGTATAACAGAGAAACATGAAGGAGACAAGAACAGCAAATGCAGCTCAGTACAATATAAAGATATTTCATGTGGAGATTTAAAGTGATGTATGTGATGTATTTCTGACATCTGTCACTTTCAATCATGAAGTAGAACCACTGTTTCTATTTGTTTTTTTTCAACTGTAGTTTTCACCTAAAAGTGTGTGTGGTCGTTCTGACAGTAGGAAAGTGACGTATGTCTGCTCTTGTTTCTGTGTTGGAGCTCGTAGACTCAATCTGAAAACAGCTGATGATGTTTTTAATCACATGATTTGGTCGTCATTAGAAACACCACCAGCTGTTTTTCAGGTTTGATATGAATCAAAAACAAAAACTTCATCAAACAATAAAATTTTAGTTTGATTTTCTTTATTTCAAAATTAAAAAGAGAGAAAAACAAACAACTTCTGTCTTATTGAAAAAATCCTCTTCAGTAATTTGTTCCAGTTTGCAACACTTCTTATATATACAATGATCAGACAATAAAAAGATTTGAATTTGACACCCAGACATTTAATGAAGTAACAAATGTTTCTTATTTCTGTGTACATTGTTTTCTGATGATTTAACAGTCTTAGTCTCAGGCAGGTGATGCAGTTATTAGAATTAGATCATATAAATCATTGTGGTGAAACTGGTGTTATGTTGTAGTAAGTAGCAATGTGACATATCAAATATTTTCAGAAAAAAAAAACATGTACCACTCATCACCAATAAATATATACACGTATTTGATTAAATGATGGTGATTTTTTCTGCTGGAAATCAAATGTTTGTTCAACTCAGATTGACAGGAGAGATGATCAGAGGGGCAGAGTTTTTACCACCATTATTGTTACAAGGACCAAAGAATGGGTAGAGTTTTTCTCTGAAGGAGCAGCCAGTAAAGGAGTAGATAAGAGCTGCAGCATCAACATCATAAAAGGAGACCAGACCCTCCTCATAATCCAAAAACACCCCCACCTTCTCAGGCTGAGACTTCAGGGAGAGACTAACTCTAGGGTCATCAAGAGCTTTGTACTCATTTTCATTCCTCAACAATATCGTCCAGTAACCATTCTGAGGACTCAGTGTGATTCCTCCCTTCCTGTTGATCGACTCTCTGGCCACACCTAGATCCCACTTAGTTTTCCCTTTAACCTGAACCTCAAAGTAAAATCTTCCTGAAAAGAAACTCTGCTTTGCCAAGACATTAGCACAAGTATCAAATCTCTCTGGATTGTCTGGGAGATTTTTCCATTCATCACCATCTTTAACTTGTTTTCCATCATCAGACAAGATGAGGTTAGGATGTGCTGTATCAGGATCAAGTGTCACATCCGCTGCAAACTGCTGGACCCTCCTCAGCGCAATCTTCTTCATCTTTTTACTGAGCGTCTCCTCCAGCTGATTCACAGCTCTCACCACAGTCCCCTTATATGAAGGTAGACAGACGATGACTTCTGTCCAGTCCTTGGTGGGTGGAGCAGCGTTCAGGGATGGGAAGCTTTGGAGAAGGTGGAGGTGGTCTTCAGAGTGTGAGAGCTGCTCCAGATCAGTGCTTCTCTTCTCCAGCTCAGAGATTTCCTGTTCCAGCTCTTTGATGAAGTCTTCAGCCTGTTTCGCTGTCTTTCTCTGCTTCTCTTTGATCGTGTTGATGAACTCGGTCTGTCTTCTCTCAACAGACTCCTTCAGAGCGGTGAAGACCTGAACTCCATCTGCTATCTCTCTGTCTGCATCTTTCTTACTGAGCTCCACTGAGTGTTTGATCTCCTGAATCTTCAGTCGTCTCTTCTGGACCATCTCCTGAATTTCAGTCTCTGTCTTCTCCAGCTCAGCCTTTTTTCCTTCATATTCTTCTTTCAGAGGAACAACATCATGTGTCTTGTGGTCTAAAACAGTACAGATCCTGCAGACACACATCTGGTCAGTCTTACAAAACAGCTCCAGCAGTTTATCATGCTTCATACACATCCTGCCTTCCAGGTTCTCCACGGGGTCGATCAGCTGATGTCTTTTCAGGCCTGATGTTGTCAGATGAGGCTCCAGGTGAGTCTCACAGTAGGAGGCCAGACACACCAGGCAGGACTTCAAGGCCTTCAGTTTGGTTCCAGTGCAGACGTCACAGGGAACTTCTCCTGGTTTGGAAACTTGTTGCTCTGATCTGCTGCTGCTGGCTTTCTGTTGAACTGACTGTCTGAACTGAGCAGCCATCTCACAAAGTAAAGTGTTGACCTTCAGTTTAGGTCTTGTGTAGAAAACCTCTTTACAGTTGGGACACTGACACGGGACATTAATATTCCAGTGTTGAGTGATGCAGGTTTTACAGAAGTTGTGTCCACATGGTGTGCTGACTGGATCAGTGAAGACATCCAGACAGATGGAGCACAGAAACTGATCTTCAGTCAGCAGACAGCTGGCAGCAGACATATCTACACTCTGAGGACAGAAAAACAACAGCAAAACTTTAATTACACCTGTTGAGTATTAGTTGAATAACATCAAACTATGATTATTTTAGTCGAGTCATTCTGAATTCTGTTGTTTTTGCACTCAACTGAAGGAACCACATTATTTTGTGCAAAAAGGTAAAAATGTGTAATGGCAATAAGTGCTGACGTTGTCAATGAATGAGTGGCTGCAATCTGCATGTATTCATTGTCTGATTCACTAAGACAGCTCATAACACAGCCACGTCCTAAACTATGCTGCAAGTGAAAGAGAGCTCAGATGTGCAGTTCAGCAGTGGTATGTGGAAATTTTGGTATGACTGAGCTGAGCTGAGACTTTGAGTTCATGCCAGTTCTTGAAACACAGTAAATATTATCAGCTGTACATCCTCACAAAGGTAAACATCAAAAGAAACAGTGAATTTGAAGTTCAGTCCTACTAACCTAAATCTGTGTCACATTCAGGCCTATATATCAGTTGTAGAACAGTTTTATGCCTTTATTGGCAATAAAAGAAACTGTTCCAAGAACTCATGAAATGCCCTTTGAACAATCCAAAGTCCCTTACAGTCCCTCTACAATCCCACAATTACTTAAATATTCAGCTCACTATTTAGTCTGTAATTTCAATAAATGAGGAAAACTGAGGTGGAAAATGTTTGCATGGGCTACATGTTAGTTTCTCTGTGATTGTGACATTTCAAAATGACTTTTAAGTTAAATATGTCTTTCAAAGAACTCTCAAGTGAAATTAAAATTGCATAGTTCAATAAAATGCCCTCACTTATATCAGAAGAGCTTAACTTTCCACCACTGATAATAGTCGCAGATAACACAAGGGATTAATAATTATCACTTTTTGCCATGCATTATTCTGAAAAGTGTAGAAATTTGAGAGTTTATTTAATTCCTGCTTTCATGTTGTTTGATTGAATATCAGTCTGGTATTAGAGTTATTAATGAAGAGCCTGTATCATTCTGCAGTTTGATATAAACTCCACCAGAGGGTTAATATGAATTTATTGGAGAATGTTGATGTGTAACTTCCACGTTAAATGTCTGGATGAGATTTATA
>JAJHUR010132190.1:0-44286 GCA_027495735.1 Lutjanus campechanus | reverse complement strand
TTTTTGCCCGCTCTCTAATGGGAATACGGTGTTTTGTTGTGGCGTGATGACAGAAAATTAGGTGAAAACTAGATTCAAGGATGCTGCAGCTGCGTATGCACCCTTTGCCAACTGAGCCACAAGGATGCTCGAGGTCTTTTTCTCTTGTCTGTTGATGTTTGATTAAACCCCATGAATTATGCTAATTTATTGTAAGCTAATTAAGAGGCTTCTGTCCCTGAACACCATCATACTAGTGGAGGATCAGTAAAGTCAATATGCAGCTATTTTTTAAATATTAAGTTCAAGCTAAAACAGACAGAAATCCATTGATTTCTCGCCATGCTAGCAGCATGGCTCTGTCAGTTGGTCCTCCAATCCAGACTGAAATATCTCAACAAGTACTGGATGGATTGCTGTGAAATTTGATACATACATTCATAGTTTCCAGAAGATTAATCCTCATGACTTTGGTGATCTCCTGATTTTCTCCTGCAGCCACCATGAGGTTCACATTTGTGACATTAAGTGAAATGTCTCAGTGGATGGATTGTCATTAAATACACACATTCATAACCCTCTCAGGAAGAGCTGTAATCACTTTGCTCATCCCCCGACTGTCCATATAATGCTATTATAAGATCAAAATTTCAGCTTGTCCAATACTTTGGTTTATGACTAGCCTGGCATCGCCAAACTAATTAGCAAATGTGAATTAGTCTGGAACCTCTCCATTTTCTATTTCCAGGGAGCATTATCCACACGCACAGACCAGAAAGCCTCTGGATACAAGTGGACAGACCTACGACCAGTCAGAGCAACGAAACGTGACTTTCAACCAATCATAGCAATGAAACGTGTGACATAGTGGTGCTTCAGTGCATAGCAGTGACTATCTTTCTCGCATTACAGCTAGGGCTGTGCAATATGTCAATATTATATTGATATTGCGATATGAGACTAGATTTCATCTTAGATTCTGGATAACATTATATCATGATATGGCATACGTTTCTTTTCCTGGTTTTAAATGCACAAAATGTGTGTTACAGTAAAATTATATAATTTTCTGACCTAACCAGGCTGTTCTAGCTGTCTAGTCTTTACACACTTAGTTATTATATCCATATTACTAATGATTATTTATCAAAAATGTCATATATCATGAAAAAGGCTAGAAAATATTGAGATATTATTTATAAGCCATATCGCCCAGCCCCAATTACAGCTAAACAGTACACTAAAATATTTTTGTGAAAACATTTGAGGTGAGAAATAGGCAATCCTGAATCAGAATCCTGATTGACATTTGATCAGCACTGCCTAGTTTGACAGTTTGATCTGAGTTGAGCGTGAGGCATTGCGCTGGACAAGCCTGCTGACTGGACACAATTGGATAACTGCACAACCAATTAGAGCAGCGAAACATGTGACTGACCAGATCCAAGGTGATTGGAATTGTGGCCAGACCGAATGAAACATGAGCTCGGCAGATTAGTTTGGTTCCCAAATTAGTTTATGACCAAATATTACTGCACAATTAATTACATTTTTTATCGAAATTGCAGTGTGGCTTTCTGCAATTTTCAGTTCACAGAAGGTGCAGGATTTGTTAAAGGCAAAATGTGTGTCCTGTCCTACAAATCAGGTTCTGCTAACTTCATCTTCAAACATCTTCATTTGGTACAGTTTCCTGCAAAAAAATAAAAATAAAATAAAAAAATCACACCATAGTCATTTTAACATGTTTCTCAAAATAAGAATAATGATGTAAAAATGATCATTACCTCTAATATCGCAAATCATATCGCAGTTGCAATATCAGTCAAAACAATTGCAATTAGATATTTTTTCAAAAATGTTTAGCCCAACCAAATACAAGCAAAACTAATGACATTCCCATCAGCTTCAGCTGTATTATGTTTTGTCATACTTAGCAATGTTAGCATGCTAATACACTAAACTAAGATTGTTAGTATGATAAACATTATACCTGGTAAACATAATCAGATGTATCACACAGAACGCTCTTTCTTTGGCTGTTCACAGTGCTTGTTGTGTCTTTTATTCAGCAATGCAAAATCAACAATGTTGTACTGATGCTGTAAACTTGGTGACATTTCTCTTGCGAATTCATTGTGTTGACGAAACTTGCAGTATCAGTGGAACCCCCCACCCCCACCCCCTCCTCCTCTTTTTGCTCGCTCCGGTTTGACCATGAGTTCATTGACATGTTATAAGGCATGTTTGCTCATGGTAGATTACAGAGAAAGCTAACTTACGTCTGACTCTCGGTTGACCCAGCAAAAAGTTTGTAGACTAAAACTGGAAATTTCTGCACGTGTTCTTCACATGAACACTTGGTCTGAGCAGGGATGGTTCATAGTCCAGGAGCTTACCTTGTGTGTCATTGTGTTACATCGCCTAAAAATTTTGTTTACTGTAAAACCTTGATGCAAATTTACTGTCTTCTCATGCACATTTGCCTCTTTGCTTGATACAGCTGCAAATTTCTGCTGAAACGATGCAGCGCAATTCATTAAAAAGGAAACAATGCAAGCCGTAAATTGGGTTTTTCTTTTTTTCAGTGTCCTTGACTGTGTGGCACACTTTCTGTTTATCACTAGTTTCACTGGTCGACTGCTGCTATAAGACCCCCCGCCCAACTCTGCGACCTGTTGATTCACAAACCAAACACTCTGTCTAAGTTGAAACTAAGTCAAATACAAAGACTTCTCTCGAGGACCCTAATCTAAATCCTGGATAAGGCTTGTACATGGCCTTTGGCAGCTCTTCAGCGTGTGGCGGTATGGGAAATGTAGGAGGAGAGAGGGTAAACATAGCTGTGGTGAGTATTTATTTAAGCGTGGAACACCTCTTAGGAATGCACACTACACACAGCGTCACCCTGAATGTGCTTATCATCCCATGAACTGGTTTCCCCAGCCACTGTGACTGCACAAAGGTAAAACATTGACAGCATCAGGGCTCCGTCTCCTCGCTTGTGCTCTTAAGTGATCCACTTTGGAGGATTTGAAGCAGTGAATTATCTGTCCCATGTTTTTTATTAACTGTAGGAGATTTATAGAATTAAGCCTCTTTATGAAAAGCCCTGGCCCTGGTTGCGGAGGTGTTCTGGCTACATATTATGACTGGATCTCAGCCAGAGTCAGAGTGTAAATGCAGTCCTTAAAGTAGTTTTGCGTCATTGAGAAAGTATCTGTCCACAGAGGAGAGAAGTCATATGTCATAAACCTCCAGGACAGCATGAAAGGCCCTTCAAATCACCAAGAAAATCAATGTTTCATAGTAGTGTGCGAAGAGTGATAAACAAGGATATCTATCTTAAAGGAGATTGCAGAGCAAGTGTTTGTGAAGAGTCATCTTTTACATCTATAATAAAATCAGAAAAGATGTCTCTTTTCCATATCAAAAGAAATTTTAAAGGTGTAGTTAGCGATGTGGGAGAAAACGAGTAGAGAGGTTGTTGATATTTGAAGTGTAAATGAATACAGACCCACCCCTCCCTTCATACTCCACCCCGGGCTCTACCCCCGAAGTTCATGGACGCACATTGTCATGGAAACGGCCGTGGAAACTAAAGCAGCAGTAAAGCAGCTGAAATAGCCAAGTTGTAGGTTAGCACACTGCTAAGCCGCAAAGCTAAGGTTAGCTGACCCTTCAGACAACTGTACCCACAACTCAACTGCTATTATAAATAGATAACATCACAACAACAGTACATTTTGGCAGATTAGACAATATGATGAATGCCCGACAGCTGTTACTGTTATGTGAAGCACCGCAAAGCTAATGTTGCTCACCTGTCCAGCAGAAAGACGGCGACCTCCGCGTCCGTTTTCAGACCTTTCAATTCGCGGAGTTCCCTCCACTGTCGGAAAGCCACACCAATGTTGTAGCCCTTCTTTTTTAATTTATGCTCCTCTGACCGTTTTCTCTTGGGCTGTTTTTCAGCCATGGCGAATGCAAAATATCTGCACCTGATACACCGCGTCTCTCTCTTACTCTAACTGCGCATGCTATGCGACCTACTACTCCCCCTCCCCCCTATGTCTGACCTGTGCACGAGTATGAACCGGCCCCCCGGGTGTGAGGGGGTGGACCCATGTTATGGTGGCTCGGTCCGACCTTTACCTGCTGAAATTCAAAGCCCAGGCTGTGTATTGAAACCGGATTTTTTTTCAGCATGCTCTCAGAAGTGACAGCTTGCGGATAGTGAGGAGAGATACGGTGATTTTGTCAAAAAGTGCGTCGGATTATGATCGCTAACTATACCTTTAAGTAGAGGCTGTACACTAAGATTACTTTTGGTGAACATACACCTGCCGTGTTTGTTTTTGTTGACAGTATACAGGTTTGTTACCTCCTTACCTATTTGCCTGCTTGACATGCTGAACATATAAAATAAGATCCCATTACAGGGTTGATAGAAAGCATGGAAACAGCAGGTGCAAATGCAGGGCTGTGAGCATGTTTATTACAAAGATAACATGTCCACATTCATGTTGCATTTTATAAAAGTTTATGTTTGCTTTTCCTCAGAATTTCAATATGCTAAATGCTGTATTATTTGTTGGCTGAAAACGTCGGCACATTCGACGTCCCATGAGGTAGAACATCATGTATCATGCATGTTACATTTTCCTGCATTTAGATTATATTATAAATAGCAACAAGAGAAAGGCTTTTAACCTAGAGTACACAGAAGTAAGCGTTTTAAATAATGTAGAGAGGATTCCCTGTGTGATCTCGCATTTAATTTACTGCATATTACTGTGAACATAGATGTTGACCATAATGTCTGACTTTGCTACAGAAAATCCTACATGTTGTACAAAGCCAAATTATGATTATGAATTTGTTTTTACACTAACTATGACGACTTACATGAGTTGTCTGTATTCTGAAAAGTGCAATATAGAGTTCAGCACTTTATATGTGAGCATATCAGGTTGTTTTTGAATCTCAGAATTAGGTAAACTAAAGGTATAATATGTAACATTTCCACATTAAAAAGACTTGACTTATGTTATATTTTGTTGAGTTGGGTACTCAAATTATCCTACATGTTTCTAACAATGTTCAAACCTAGAAGTCATTTCATTTGGGCACCTGTCAGTGGTGTCATATCTTATGATATGTCAGAGAGTGAGGAAGGAAGTGGCAAACGTAACAAACTATAATGTGAATTAATACTATTACCTCAACTGTGAACATGATTTCTGCCTGAGTCATGTCAGATATTTTCATCAGCATTCGTGGTTGTTTAACAAGACAACAAATACCATGAGCTCACGCTACTGTGTGTTAAAGCCACTGGGGACTCAAATCCACAATGGCCTTCTGACTATGTAATTAAGGGTATTATTAGTAAACATCTATTTGTTAAATCCAGATTTTAAATATGTTAGTTTCTGTTCACTTTCCTGATGTCGGATTTGAATTTGTCGTGCTTATGCTCAGACATTTATTCCAAAAATCACACAATTAATTCCACGAACCAATCATTAAAAAAATCCACATCAGCTTACCCACCTAATGGGGGCAACAAAACCTCTCAGCTCCTGCTTAATCTGCCCATTTGTCAGCCAGCTCAACAATGAGGAACTGAAGCCGCTATATATTGCTCCAGACTCATTTGACAAAAACAGTAATTTTACCTTGCAGAAGACAGGAGTTGCTGGTACATACCACTGCCTTGATCCACAGTAAGTAATGCTAGTTCTGAATGTGTTAAAACACAAAAGTCTCTCAAGAACACAAACTAACCGATTGAGGCAGCGATAGGCCAGAAAGTCCTGTGTTCTGTGGCGTAAAATCACTCTTTTTTGTCATAGAAGTCTGGTAGCGTACACTTAAACTGATACAGATTTTTTAATGTGGCTAAAATATGTTTTGCCACAGCCCTCTGTCCACAGCAGTAGCTACATTGCCTAGCTTTCTGTGCTGGTAGTCTTGGGGAGATCAAAACGTGATGTGCCACATCTGCACATTCTTGAGAGATGATCTAAACAGCAAAATGAGCTGTTTTTTTTTTTGAACTTCTAATAAGTATGAGTGTTTATTTTCACTCAGATTTTTGTGGTTTCTTAATTGGACTTCAGTATCATATACACACAATTTTTACTATTCAAGCCAAATTTCCAGAGGCTTTAAAAGTTCTGCACATTATGAGTAATGCCAGGTACAAGTTAAGCTGATTGGAACAGAAGGAGGAAGACAGCTGACCCTAATGTTCCTTGAGAACAGAAACTAATGTGATGCTGGCATGAAAATCTAATGGAAAGACATCAGCTTGAGTTGACTGTGGATAGAAATACCTCTTGACAGGGATGTGCATGCATTACTTGACATGCGAGACGAAACAGACAGCTAAGTACAGTAAACAAATCAATCCCCCCTCATACGGTAAGTCAGCACTTTGACTAAAAATGACACTGTGGACAGCTTGCATTGCACAATCAATCCCATTATTAAACGTAAACAAGCAAATTTGTGAGTTGAGAGCAAAGAGCACAGCAAGTGTTCTCCTGAGCCGCGTAAGGCGTCAGGTGATCACGTCAGTCAGCCTATTATTAGCAACTGAGTGAGAACATATGTGGCACATGCCAAGAGGACTCTACAGGCACAAAGCTCGCTTCTTATGGTGAAGGCTCCTGGCAGCTCCAGTATGGCACGGGCTTGTATTTTCCTGGCATGGTTCAGGTTCACAGAACCCCTGAGCACTAAAGACAGATGCCAACACAGAGCCATTCTTAGTGAACATGTTCAGCCAATGGTGAAGCTGTACGTACCATCAAAGGCAGTGGTATTTTTTTTAGAACGATACAGCCAGTTTGAAACCACAGATCAACGCACCAAACGCCATCGTGTTTAAAGTATTTTGGTAGTAAGATCAACAGGCACTAATGCGTTCTCTCTTCTCATGGTGTTTGGCTCTAAGCCTTAAGCACATGTCTTATGTGCCAGCTTGAATGGTGCTGTGGGTGCTTCTGCTACCAATTAAATTGATGAATAGTGCACCCATATAAAACTTTAATCAAATTTGTACTTCAGCGGGGTTACATCTATCTGATCTCTGTATTTTATTAAGAATAAATTAATCACCAAAATATCTCCCTCTTTCTCATTTTGAACTATCAAAAACTGTTCAAAAATTCTGCCAAAAATAATCTATTAATAGTAAATCCATACTGTATTTACTGACAGAGTCACAGATAACAGTCTGTTTACCTCATGCTCATACCTCATGTCTTTGTGCTAAGCCTTGCTAACTGGCTGCTGGTGGTAGCATATTTAATGTACGTATCTTGATAATAATGTAATTCTGGATAATAAGCGTGTTAGACAGTAATAAGCACATGTCATGGAAACTGGACTATGTCGTGTAATAGTGCACTTTTGGCCACACTTGTGTAACATTTGTTCTGAATCATTCTGGCCGGTCACCAGGACTATTAGCTATAATATAAAATTTTAAAAAATATGCACTATAAGAGTGCAGAAAATTTTGGATGTAATTTTTGATTAGTAACTGTAATTTAATTACATACTTTTTTCTCGGTGACTGTAATGTAGAGCTGCAACTAACACTTATTTTCATAGTAATAGTTGTTTGTTTTGAAATGTCAGAGAATTCATCGTCACATGTATTGTTTTGTTTACAACCCAGATATTCAGTTTACAGTCAGAGAGGAGTAAAGAAACAAAATATTCTTAATTTAATAAAGTATATTAAGCTGAAATCAGAGAATTTTGATTTTTTTTTCTTAAAAAATTAGTCAAACCAATGAACCGATTATCAAAATAGTTGACGATTGATTTAATTATCTATTAATAATTGATTAATCATTGCAGCTGGACTGCAACGGATTACATTTACCTTCATTTTGTAATTTAATTACATATAATTAGTTACTCCCCAACACTGCTGTCAGGTAAGCCTTGTTTTAGCCTGGCAGTTGCTGATTGAAGAGGCGAGAGGAGTCCGTCAATATAGGTCATATATAGGTTATCTATAGGTTTTATATGGGTTTTTCAAGGTTTTTAAGAATTGTGAATCATTGCGATCATGAGAAGTCCTTGAGCATGAAGTCATAAATGTGCACAAAAAATTTTTGGTTGATAAGATTAGCTGCAGACAAGCTCCAGATCACTCACACACAGAGATTCACACACGCATCCACACACACATGCCTGGCGAAGACAACTCTTTAATCCCAACTCTTTAATTCAAAGTGGTACATGACCTATCAAAATTTAAAAAATTATGTCTAGGAGAAGGAGACAGGGTATATCTTGCTGCAAGCATGCCACAACCTGAGGGACTGTGAGTGACCTAGACACACACACAGCACACACACGCATTCACACACACACACACACACACACACACACATTTCGCACTTTCTTTGGTGATGTAAACATACGTTTCCCATGAAAATTAAGCCTCTTTTAGTATAATAACATGATTAGCTGATCCCGCTGGTGCACAGGAGAAATTACATCATTAGCGTCGCTAAAGCCGATGATAGCGGCCAATGAATGATGTAAGACTGCTGAGGAAGACGGTATTTCACTATTTTCTACTTTGTATGTTATACTGCAAACGTGATCATGTGCAGGCGCCAGTGCTCACAAGCAGCAGATAGCAGCTAGACAACATGACACAGTCCCATTTCCATAATAGGCTGGAACTTGTATTTTGCATTTCTGACTACATGCTAATCAGCAGAGTCAACAAACAAATAAGCAACACCTGCTGTGATGTCACTGATTAGGGTGTGCGAGGGTAGATATTGGAACACACTACGCTCAGAGATTTCAGTATTTCTTCGCTGCTGCTCTGTGTGATCCATGGATAATTTACTCTTTAATGCTGTGTCACTTTGCCCACTGAGAATAAATCTGTTATCTGCTGGAAATGATTCCTGTGTTTGCGTTGCTTTTGCCTGTGACTTTGAGTTGTTAAATGGAGATATCACACAATGATCCAAAAAGTGAGTAATTAGTGTATTGACTAGATCTATTAAGCCCATCACTGTTTTAGGAGCTGCCGTGTAGCATCAAGTGAGTCACCGGTGCTCTGCAGTCATCTGTTGTTTGTCCTATCTTGATCATAAATGTTCCTTTTTTTAAAATGATCTTTTATTTTAGCATTGCCTCAGCTCCATTTTTTTTAGTTGTGTAACCAACGGCGCTTTTTCCACAGATAATAGAATTGATGCGGTAGGCTTAAATTTTTATTCCTCCTAAATAAGCTGAGTGGCTGTCAGTAACATCTAGATTTATTTAGTGGAGAAAAAAAAAAAAGTCTATCCGCCCCCTTTGAAGGGAACAGTTATTTTTGCACCCAGTGAACAGAAACTGGGACAGGAGAGGAAAAAAGGACTTTCACATCTAGCATTAAATGGGTCACCTTGAGTGGAGCACTTGTCTATGTGGTCCTATCAGGAGCCAGAGAGAGAGAGAGAGAAAGACGGAGGGACGTAGAGGGGACACACGTTTCCTGTCTGAATGTTAAAGTCGTCATTGTCCCCTGATAGACGAAGGCTATTTCAAGTCTAATTCTGAAGCATTGTCCGACGCAGACTGTCAGGTCCAGCCCACCTGTTGATGCACTGGAGTCTCACATCCTGGATGTGGTCTTTTTGTCAAGTTCTTTCCGGTTACAGTTCACTACGTTATAATGCAAACAATGGATGTAAAGCCCTACATTGTAATGCTGCATCCCAGCATTCAATGGACCCGTCTAGCTTGCAGTTTGGTTTATTTATTCATTCATCCAGAGTTCCTCTTTGGCTTTTGCTTTTATCCCAGTCACTGTCCATCCCTGGCTGATTTGTGTCTGTGGTTGGCACTTGTCAAGGCGTATACCACGGTGTGAACCAGCCCTCTCTGTAGTCAAACATGAAGTCCATTTTACTGTAAATAACCCCACAGGACTGAAGTTGCAGATTGAAATGATGCATGGTTGAAAAAATGCATTCTTTTGACTTTGTTGACAACAGATGCAAAGAGGTAACGATACCCCGAAAAACTCAACGTTAGATAAAACCACAATAATAAAAAATCCACAAAAACGTATGTTTTGTAAAAGCGCCCTTTATTAAATAATACATCTGATGTGTGCAACATTTTTTGTTCGTACAAAATTTGTTTTTCCTTTTAACTGAATGCTTCTGCTTTCCTTCTTTCATAAAATAAAATAAAAGTAGCCACTGCCTAAGCATGTACAAAAAATTGGCATCAATAGTTAATGCAATGAATGTTTGAATTATGTATGTACAACTGCAAAACATAAACAGTTCAGCAGTCAGTAGCACTATTTTTTATAAAAATAAAATAATCAACCATCTACCAGATGGTATGTTTGATGGAAAATTTCATTTTAGTTTGTAATACCAGCACATATGAAAGATAAATAAAGAAATAAAGGGCACATTGCATAGTAATAAATATTCATAAATCCTCACAAAATACACATGAAACATCTCCACACAAATATGCATGTTTGTAATTTCCCCTTTCCTTCTTGCTGCTGAAGTTTAAAGTTCATTTAAGTTTTAGTTTTCAAGTCCGCAGGGGGTTGTCTCCACTGACTTTTTGGGTCTTTTTGTTGCCGTCTCGTTGAGCATCACCTGCAGTCCTCTGCACAATCTGAAGTGCTGGTTCAGCAACCAGCTGTTGAGAGATGCTCACTTGGCCCAAATACAGAACTCTGTCATTACAGGGAGTGTGTGTATGTATCAAGAAATCTACTATAGTCCAGGTGATATGTTGCCTGGGTCCAGACCTTCAAATCCGCCCACTCTGTCAAGTTGACTGATTCTCCATGGAAATGGAGTGTATCGAGTTGGCAGTTCTGTCTGGTGAAGCAAGGTGATGTTCACTTTTTCAAAAAAGCATGAAACTGGGAATACCTGTACAGTTTTGGGGCCGTGGCCAGTTTCAGAAATAGTGAATATTGTTCTATTCTTTTTTCAGGGTTAATGAACCAAAGACTGAACAGCTGAGCAGGTGAACAGGTGAACAGTATCACTGTAGTCCTTGGTCCTTTTCTGTGTTATCATATTTGGTTCAGGAGATATGATGCAAATACATAATTCGTAGGGGTGTCGTGATTCTCCTTATCCACAATTTGATTTTACTTTTGATTTTAAGGTCACATTTGATTCAGTTTTTCAATTTAAACTTTTTTTTTTAGCGTTGATGGCTATGCCATTGTTAGACTATCGAGTCTTGATTTGTTAAAATCAACAGATCATTGCTTTTATTTCCTGACAACTGTCATTTACATTTTCAAATTCTTCTTTAAAAACATCTAGAAAGTATTAAGTCTACATAGTATCTGTGATGTCTTTGATGCGTTGTTGTTGTTTTTTTGGACACACATGGAACACCGCTAGTAGGTCGGGGTGAGCAGAAAAAATTAATTCTGGGAAAAGTCGCTGATTCTGCCTTTGATTTTGATCATTGAAACTGAAAGCTCCTTTCAGTCTATTTTTGACTCAAAATTGAAATTGTGACACCCCTAATAATCTGAATTTGGTGAAAAAGAATAGCTGCCATGGCCACTACAAGGCATCTTTGTGATGGCTCCAGTTCTGCAGATCTTCAGGGCCCTGAATTGTAGCGAGTTTTGTGCTTTTGTGAAAAAATAAGTGAAGATATCACCTCAAATTTGGCATCAATCACCTGGACAACTGAGGACAAGTAAGAGTTTCAACAAAAACACATTTTCAGCCCGTTCTTTGGTTTTCTGTTTGAGGTAATTTTCCTGCTACCAGCTGAAGTCTTTGTTTGCTTTCCACTGGAAGAATTCATCATCCCAGAGATCCACCAGCATGTTATTAACAAATGTCACACAGCCAAGCAGTTCATGTTTGATCCCCTTATTTGGACAGCCTAAATAATGACATAACATGGGATCTCGGCAATTTGATCTGCAAGCCTTTGACACAAAACTGATGCCCTTAATGCTTGGTTCAGTGTTGTGGTTTGGCAGCGTGCTCTTTAAACTGGATGAGAAATATGACGGCATGATGGAGGAAGGAGTGTTACACAGCCCAGGCATAACTGCGTCCTCCACTGACTAATTGCTCCTTGGAAAACACACAAGATGACTGCTTTAATCAAGATTACGAACAATGAATAACTTAGTAATTAATTATATGCCTTTTATCATTTCAAGTGGGTGCCATTTACATGGTTATAAAACTGATGTCTCAGTGTCTCCACTTTGAAGATCTACTCACGACTTTATTGACGTCACAGCAGATGTTCTCGCAGATGTTTTCAAAGCCAAAACACCTGCAGTGGTGTTACTGATTTGGGTGTGGCCAGAAACGCAACGTAAAGGCAAGTTTCAGCCCTCAGAGAGCAGTGAAGCAGCAGATTGCTCCTGAATAACTGTTTCAATGAGTTGGACTAGTTTGTAACATATTTTTTTTAACTTGGGGTGGTTTGCGTTCACAAACGCAAAGGTCACTGTGACCTCATGTCAGTCTTGTTCTCGTGAAGGCGACATTTCGGTATGCTTTGAGGGGATTTCTTCAAACTTGGTACAAGCATCCACTTGGACTCAAGGATGAACTGATTAGATTTTGGTGGTCAAAGGAAGGTCAAGGTCTTAGTGATCTCTCTAAACAAATTTTTTTTGGCCATAAATCAAGACTGTGCAAACATGCTACTAGTTCACTAATCACCAAAACAGGAAGAGAAAACCTTTTTTAACCAATAAAATGACTCGTATAATTCTACATTTCTGTGGTTGGTTTGAATGGTGTTTCTCACCAGAAATGAGCAGCTCACAAGTTCACTTGACAGCGGTTCGAGACCACCTTTTCAAGGCAGACCAGAGAACTGTCGTTTGATCCACTCCAGAGTTCAAGTCTAGCAAAACGAACCACACTAAGGGAGTAAATTCTCCAGGGTACAGTTCAGCTGGATTAAACAAGGCTGGCATGAATACATAATAGACTGAATTAGATGGTTTTATATGTTCTGCATCATTCTTTTGTGTCAGTTTTAGAGGGGTTTGGAGATAGATACTGTACCTTTTACCTGAAGGTATCAAATAGGTAGTCTTGTTTGTGGTCGTGGGGGAGGGACAGCATGTTCATAGTAAATAACAATTTACCCAGCTTGCTTTCTCTCCCACACAAATGAGCCTCACAGTCCATCGCCACATGGGAATTCCTAAAGAGCTTAAAATAAAATGTAACATAAAAAGGTTGAGAGCAGCTGGTGTGCTGCACTGATCTCTCCAACAAGAACATGCACGCATAATGAACTGCAAAAGTTACTTGAACAAATGAGAGATCAACGTGAACACAAGCGTGGTATTATTGGTTTTACAATGTATGTTTTCAGGATCTCTTTCTGACTGTAATGCTTTCTGTGGTTCGTACTTGAAGCAGAAATAACCCAGACTGACTGAAAAGACGATGTAATGTTCTGTGAACTGGAGCAAAGAATTCTAACGGGTTCACTTTGGTCTCTGAGGTTGTGAAGTTGGGGAGATTGGGTGGCATGAGTGAAGGTGGGGATGATGGGAGCGCTCTATGTGAGGACCCACTTGCATGCCCTTCACAACTTTTAGGAACAAATCATTGCTGTTGGTCCTTGTGAAGTCCTGTGAAGTAGTGCTGCACCTCCTTATTCGTCTGACAAATCACTGCTTTCTCCACCTTCTCTAGGTGTGTGTTTATTGGCAGTTGGTGTGTGTAGTTCATAGGCTGTAGAAAAACATTTTGTTGTGTCTGTGCTGTCAACAGCCAGTTCCCAAAAGGATGTTTTGAAGCCTGGATTTAGGTATACTGCTTTCTGGCAAATAGTAAGTAGAACCTGGATGAAACTGAAGTGAGACAAGCAAACAGTGAGTGAAATAAACCGAGACATGTCAATCAATTAAACAAAACTTAATGTTAAACTTAATTTCTTTTGAATAAATCTTCACCAACAGCGGATGGTGCGGGTGACACAAGTATCACTGCCATGTTACACTGGCATAGTTGTAATTTTCCACGCGTTTGCAAGATAGCAAATAAATTTGCAGTTGTCTGTGCGCGCATGGGTGGAACGTCTAAAAATGAAGGTGTGGCCATGTGCGTTTGGTATCTCGTGCTCGACTCATTGAGCAAGTGACCACAGCCAACCCAACCCGGGGAGAAACAGGTATGTGTGCTTGTGTCTAATGCTGGTTGGATATACCTGTTGTATGAGGAGATCTGTCTCCTTGCTTGAAAATATTTTCTTTTTGGTAATTCTACCATCATGCTCCTGGCGCACCTGTTTCTTAAAGGTGTTGAGAGCTGACTCTCTGATTGGTTTATTGCATGTTACGCCCAAAACATGAGCACACAGGGTGGGATACACCTGTGCGACCATGGCGCAAGATGGCAAAGGTGGATATGGACACACATTGAATAAACTACAACGTTTGAGCCTTGCACTTTGAATCATGCACTTTAGATCGCCATAAGATAGAGCCCTCAGTGTTAGCCACTGAGACCATAATGTCTTGAATCTGTGTTTAGAGGGAAGTTTTATATTTAATGCCTTTTAATGTGCTAGTTCAACATTTTTGGAAATGAGTCACTTTCGTGCTGAGAGATAGATGTAAAGACTGAAAACACGCTCGTGTCTGTACACTAAATGCTAAGCTATAGCCATCAGGTGGTTAGCTTAGCTTAGCACAAGTATATCATGTATATCAGTAGGCATGCGCAATAATATTTGCACATCATCTGGCTTTAAAATTAAAAATTGGTATTAAGGCTGAATGATTTTGAAAAAATATCTTATTGCGATATGATTTGCAGTATTAGAGGAAATTATAATTTTTATATCATGATTGAAAAAAGAAAAAGAAAAAACATCAGTATAATTATGGTGTGATTTTTGCAGGTATCTGTACTGTACAAAGATGTTTTCTCAAATATGTGGAATATGAAAGCCTGGACATCCCTGCAGCACAGCAATATTGCTCCACCAATATTGCGATTTGAAACTTAGAGTAGGCCAGAGGCAGTAGTTGTGATTTTGGTGAAATGGCAATTAATTGTTCAGTCGTTATCAGCATTGGCCGGAAATGAACATTTCTTCCGATATGAAAGGCCAATAAAATGACGCTTAAATTATGTATACGTGACATGAATACGTCTGTGCTGTGGATGTTATCTGAAGTGTCCAAAACGGATAGCAAGGTCGCATCAGTCATGCAAGGAGGAGCCAATTGCATTTCTTAAATACTACAGATTTAATTGCCCATCTCAAGAGCTGTCATCCACATCACTACCACGAATATGTGAAGAACAAAGAGAAATGGGCATCCGGGAAAAAAAGCTTTCAGTAGTAGTAGTAGTGACAGTGCACATTTTGAAAAACATTATGTCTGCATCTGCCAGAGGGCTATCAAGATAAGTAGACATAGTTAATTCCTCTACAGAAGAGACTTGAAGTTTTCTGCAAATAGATGGAGAAAAATACGGCCATCAGTAATCTGACAAAATTAGTTGTAAAATATTGTATATTGGCAAAATAAAAAATAAAAAAAACATATTGTGCATCTCTAAAAATCGTACTACCAGCATCTCTAGAGCTCACTGATTTAAACATGTTATATCTAGTTTGTTTGACATGTAGAAACAAAAATAAAGTTTAACAGGTAGTTACATGGTGGAACTATTTCTTCTATGACTTCCTGAAGTCTTGTCATCACTGTGAGGTTGCCAGGCACCGGTGTGCAGACTTATGTAAGTAAAGACTCGTATGTACAGTACAATGAAAGCCTACAATTTTCAAGATTTCTGATCCTGGCTAGTTAAAATGCACTGTAGCCACTGATCAGGTCTTATTTCCTGTATTTGTGGACAACATTTAGACACATAACAGGTTATTGAATTTATACCCTGCAGCACATTGTCTCTCTTCACTCAGGCTACCTTGCATGTGCACAGTACAGTGATGCTCATGGAGCTGACCCTGCTGTGAGTCATCTTGTATTTCTCCGTGCTGGGAGGAGGGCTCACTGTTCACTGTGATCCATGTTGGAGTGGTGCGATGCTGCCTTTGGCTTTCTGAGGGGGGGAAACTGGAGCACAGCTCTGAGCCATAGGCAGAAATACCAGGCCTAACTAGGACATGTCGAGAAACGGGGCTAGTGGTGGGGCGTCTCTCACAGAGAACTTCATGGAGGGATGATGAGAAGTGTCTCAGGCAAACAGTGACTCAGGGGTGATTAGTTCTGAATTTCTTTGTTTGCCCCATGTATTGTTGATTATTTCATGCCACTCATCCCTGTAAAGAAGCAACAGAGATTGTTTTTGCAGGTTTTTTTTCACATGCTATACACTTTTCCAGGTTCGCCAGTCCTACTTGCAATACAATTCAGCAGTGAATCATTCAGATAGAATAGTGGTACAACAATTGTTATGCATGTGACCGCTCACTATAAGGCAAAGTCTACGTGCAACTGTTCAAATGGGGTGCATATTAACCCTGCACAATATGAGAAAACTTGAAATGTGCAGTAACATTGTTCAGTATTGTGCGATGATTTAACTTGCAATAAATAAACAAATACCGAAGTGTGGATATCAGCTGTATAGTTCCCTGTCTTTGTGATGTTTTCACATTTGTTGTTTTGTGATTTGGCTGGTTGTGAATTGTTAATGTAGTTCTTTATGTTATAGAGCAGGTGGTGATAGAGTTTGGCTGTTACCACAACTGTCCAGCATGTTTTACACAGTACCTGTGTTTGTAGACATCTCTCCTGAATCCAGAATAGTTCCAAATAGCAGTTCTTTTTCACCACAGGGTCGCCATCAACCATATTTGCTCTTCCTCCTCAGCCAGCATGCTACGATACATCAATATAGATCAATACATCAGTTCAATCAATTATTATTGATGCAAAGTGAAAATATCGATCTATATCATCATCTTGAAGTAATACCTTTATTCTGCTAATCACATAGCACGTCTAGTTCAATCCTAAAAGTGATCAATCATAATTTATTCACTTTTTGTGAGTTAACAGAAACATACATGATGTTGATCGCAGACCCCTGAATTGTGGTATCATGGCAGACTCCGGCTAATATTGTATCATTGTCCAGAGAATCGTTTCGTGATGACACTTGTGATTTACACTAGCTGATCTCAAAGTCGCCACCAAATTGACACCAATTGATCAAATGATGTGGCTGCGTGTACCATATATCCAGGGCTTCATCTGATATGTCAAATGTTCACATACCGAGTGTGAATGCAAATGAGTGTTTCTCTCAGTCTTTTTGTTGTGTTTGTGTTTATTGCGTATGTTATGTTGACACTGAAAGTGTCAGTACACATCTATCTATGTGAGGGTATTTTTCCGTCAGACTAGGGCTGCAGCTATCATTTTTCATTGCCGATTCATTATTCTCTCTCTTAATCGGTCTATAAAACATCATAAAACAATTTAATATGTCCATCCCAGTTTCTCAGACTCCAGGGTGAGACCAAGAAATTCTCACCTTTTGAACCAGTTACCATTAAATGTTTTAAAACGATTTTTGAAAAATGACTTAAACAATTTATGGATTATCACTACTGTCAATCAACTATTTGATATCTGATTAATCGACTACTTGTTGCAGCTCTAGATCAGACTGGTATTTTGCAAGTGAAAAAGATTAGAGGAAAAAAAAAAACAATTTTATAGAGCAGGATTTTGAATTTCTTTTTTCTTAGCCCATTAATCACTGTTCCTCTACTGACCCCCAGATGGGGAACCACTGACTCTGCATGATACAGACAGATGTCTCAGGTTAAGAACAGCACTCTCCATTGTGAAAGCTCATTTGTATTCATATTGCTTTGCAAAGTTTGATTTAAACATGTGTATTTGACAGATTAAACTGTTTACATCCATTTAGCCAAAGCGCTCACAGCTGAATGTTAAACTGTTTTGTCCACTTATTATCACTTGTAGTGGCAGTAGTAAAAGCTATGTAAACACTGTGTTTTCATCTCTGCTGTTGTGTTTTGTCGTGATTTATTGACCGCAGCAATAAACAGTAGAATTGATTTCTCCCTGTTTTTATTGCAGGAGACCAATGAAATCGTGGCCATTAAGAAATTCAAGGACAGTGAAGGTAAGAGGACAACAAGTCCTCATTAGTGTTTTTATTGTCAAACCATTTATCATCTTTAATTCTGTTGGGATGTACTCCGTCTCCATCACTGCATGTAAGCCCAATGTGATCCTCCTGATTCCCCATCTGTCTCACCTCCATGCAGAAAATGAAGAGGTTAAAGAAACGACACTACGGGAGCTCAAGATGCTCCGCACCCTCAAGCAGGAGAATATTGTCGAGTTGAAAGAGGCCTTCCGCAGAAGAGGGAAGCTATATCTTGTCTTTGAGTATGTGGAGAAGGTACAGTGAGCTTCTTCTACAGAATGATCCTTTATGAGGTCTACGCTGTCTTTTTTTTAATGTTACCGTCACTTGCTGTGGAGGCCATCTTGATCTTTTGGTGGTGCTTGTTTGTCTTTTAGAACATGCTCGAGCTGCTCGAGGAGTTACCCAATGGTGTGCCGACTGAGAAAGCGCGCAGCTACATCTACCAGTTAATAAGAGCAATTCACTGGTGCCACAAGCATGACATAGTTCACCGGGGTAAAATCTCCCTTTTCTTATTTTTTTTTCTGTGCTGTATTAGGACACATTATGAAAACACTGAGAGGGATGTGACAGTGTTAGAGAGGCAGAGAAGAGACGTTCAGACCATGTTCGATCTGAAGCTGGAAGAGGCTCATGCAGGTCCACAGAGCACAGCGCTTACCACTGGGCGCCATCTGTGCTTAGATTTAGATAAACTGTACATTTTCAGTGTGAAGTATCATAAATGTATATGTCTGACCATTCACTGCTCTCATGAAATGGTGGCTTGCAGTAATAGGTTTCCTGATGTGTGTAACCAACCACTCTATTGTTCAGAAGATGTGAGCTTTTGGGTGAATCAGTGGCAACAGAGCAGGAGACCAGATGGCCCATGTGAGCTTTTGGCACATTGCATGCATCAGAGCAGGCATCCAAATGGCCTGTGGTATACCCTGGCTCACATATGACAGTGTTATCCAGGGATATAATGTACTGTTTAAGTTATGGTATGTCCCCACAATCTGTGAATTTTCACTGCTGCACTCTTAGAAATAAGGGTTCTAAAAGGGCTGAGGTTCTATCCAGAACCTCAGGGTCTGCCTATGTTTTTTTGTAAGACTAAGAGCTCCATCAAGAACCCTTTTCATCAAAAGATCCCTTTTTGGAAGAAGAGTTCTTCGAGGGTTGTTGAAATGTGTGTTAATATTAACAGCAAAGATTGTTAAAATCTGTCTAATCTGTAGAATATTAAGAATAATATGATTCTTCGTAGAACCCTTGGAACACAAGAGGCTTATAGGTTAAACCCATAAATATATTTTTAGATCCCTGTGGGTGGTTTCTGGATAAAATTATTGGCATATTAAAGGGTTCTCAGTAGAACACACTAGGTGGTTTCTACATGAAACCCTTGGATTATAAAAGGATCTCAGTAAACCCCCCAGACAGGTTCTAGATGAAACCCTTTTAATATATAAAAAGATTCTGGATAGAACACCGTGGGTGGGTTCTAAATGAAATCCTTAGAATATAAAAGGGTTCTCTTTAGAACCCCTTTGATGAGTTCTACTGTATATGAAACCTTGAGATGTAAAAGGGTTCTTGGTAGACCCTGCTGGATGGAAAGGTTCTGGATTGAATATGGTAGGAGTGAAGATTTGATTTCTTAGATTCCTGCTTTTTACAGAGATACTGTAAACTGAAGAGGATGTAATATTTCCAGTGAGACAGATGAACGTGCAGTGGCAGGAGTGATGGTAGTGATGATGATGTAACGGTGAAGCCCCTCACCAGCTTACCGTACATGTGTTCTTCCTCCCCAGACATAAAGCCAGAAAATCTTCTCATCAGCTCTGATGACGTCCTCAAGTTATGTGACTTCGGTGAGCCCTGCATCTATTAGATACTCATACTGTAAGAGCTGTAAGGAAGGTGGCCAAACAGTCAAAGCTGTGATGTAAAAGGAGTATTTTCAACAGAGACTATATTTGGCTGAAACCAGTGCTTCAGAGGGGCAGCAGGCAGGCTTCATCCGGTTATCTAAAGCTTTGTGTGCAGCCCTCTCTCCTGGTCCTCAGGCTGCTGCTGTGCATTCTTCCCTCGTCTCAATTAATGAAACATGTTGGAAAACAAGAGGCTAATCACGCTTTGATTCAATCTGGTAGCACCACAACAAAACGGGGGGGAAACGGAAAACATGGCATAGCCAACATCGCGTAGGCAATCTGGAGTGAGAGACTGAAGACCTGCTGTTTGCTCTGTGTCAGCCAAAGGCATTGAGAGAACAGACATAGGCCAAACAGACTCCGCTCTCAAGGTTTACGTTTGGGAATATATCTTACTTCACATTTATTCTCACTGTGTGTTGTTTTGATTTTGAATGTGTCGGTGCAAGCAAAATGGGGAATGAAAAGTCGAAATGAAAAGCTGAAATAATTGCGTCAGTATGTTTTAGATTGACATTTTTTTCCCTTTCCATTTAGCATTTATTAATGCAGAAATGACAGAAAATGTTCCTGGACAGGTTAAACTTTGCCTTGTCACTCTGGGCAGATTTATGATTCATGTTACAAGGACTTCACTTTCACTAGTGCCATTATTTTCTTAGTATGCCTATTTGGTTTCATGCTGAAATAATATCAGTCTTATGTCTGGACTCTGTATGCTAAGCATGAAGCATTGGCCAGGAAATGGTTAGCCTAGTTTAGCATAAAGCATAATCATGAAGAAACAGCTAGCCTGGCTGTATCCAAAGTTCCAAAAACGCCTACCAGCATCTCTAAAGCTTAAAATATTAACTCAGAATATAAAATGTTAATTAGTGACCTTCAGAAGAGCTGGTAAGAATTTTTTTTTTTTTTTACTAAGTAAACTGTCCATTGGCTCCAATTTCATATTTGGCGTTCAGACATAAGAGTGATATTAATGTTCTCATCTAATGCTCAGCAAGTAAGCAGATATGCTTATTTCACAAAAGGTTGAACCACTCATTCAAATCTCTAAGATTATAACACAACAGACCATTGTCACAGCTGCTGTTTTGACATTAAAAAGTTAGGTTATTACAAGTATTAACGATGATACTAACTGACCCTTATTAAGACCCGCCCCTTTTTGCTCTGTGCTCCAATAAGAGTTGAGCAAGCTCGGTCAACTTTCCCCTTTCCTGTTTCATGTACTATTCAACATTACTGCACAGTACAACATCAAATATCAGATGTAATAAGTTATCGAACAACTGGTGTAGCTGTGCAGATGAGCTATATAATTAGCATTTTGGTAATATTAGGTAGCATATGTATATGTATATGGGGCGGGACTTAAGAAGGGTTAGTTAACATCCCATTTCATTCAGGTCATACAGACTCAGGGTGCCCTATTTTGTATGTTGGCTCATTGGAAAGGCTGTAGTACACTAAATGGAATGGGAAAAGGGTCCATTTTCTCAATAGTTTACAGTCATACAGTCAGATTTTTTACCCAAGTAGTTTAAAAGTTGTATGAGAGGAAATCCAGTAAACAATATCAAGGGATAAAGGAATAGTTTCAATTTTTCTGTAATATGCTGGCAGAGAGTTAGATGACAAGATTGATGCCACTGTAATATCTTATTTTTAAACGTAAGTCTACAGATAGCAGACTTGCAACAGTGGGGAAACAACTAGTTTTGCTAGTCTGGGAGAACGTGGGATATGTGAGAATGAGGAAGGAAACTTCTTTGAAAACTTTGAAACTTCATCCATGAACATGATTCCTGCCTGAGTCACCTCAGATAGATTTTCATCTGCAGTGGTGGTTGTTGCAGAATCAGAATCAGTTTTCAAATGTACAAAAGTACCTGGAAAAAAATAAAATTCCTCCATACTGCTCATCTGCTGTAAACCAAGTCCTCTAAAGCCCCAATATGGCAAGTTACCTTTAAAAATGTAGCCTAAATCTTCACTATAGATCCTTAGCTTGGAACCACGTTCACGTGCTCGCCGTCTGAACTGGGTGTGTGTGGTGTGACGGTGTGCATGTGCAAGTGAATGGCATGTTGGGGCTTTAGGGGACTTTGATTATGCCAGAGGAGCAGCATGGAAGCATTTTAGGGTTATTTTTGGGGTTGTTTTTACTGTCTGAAAACTGGTCACCATTCACTTCCAATTGTTTTGGAGATTCTGCAACACTGATTTCCTGTGAAACTCCAGCTGTGTTTTGTGGACTACAAAACTAAACCTGTCTTTCAATCAGCATGAGGATGAGTAGATAATGACTGAAATTTTGTTTTTTGAGTGAACAATCCCTTTAATGGGAGTGACCCCCTAGCAGCAGACTTATTGTGCTTTTAATGAGGCAAGATGAAAGTGGTGCCATTCTTCCCATCTTATTCTTGACAATTAAAAAAGTGAATGAGAATATTTCCCCAAATGCAGAATCACTAACAAACTATTAGATTATGCTATATTCTGCATTTGTAAATTTGTCTAGATTTAAGTATCAGTTAAAAGCTTGCTGATTGGATATGTGTTAAACAATATCCAGACTACTTTTAACAGTACAATGTGTCACAAGAGAGCTTATTGTCTCTCCTATATGAGTGCGGCTTTTCCTAACTCAACTACTTTCTAACTTACACCTCTGATTCATAATGAGCGTCCAGAGAGGCGTCCAGCTGAAATCATTTTTAGGTGTCTCAGCATGTAGAGCATATCAAAAAAGATCCTCATTATACTATATTGCTTCCTCTGTCTTCTCTTGCCAGGCTTTGCACGTAACCTCTCTGAGGGAACCGATGCCAATTACACCGAGTATGTGGCCACTAGATGGTACCGCTCTCCAGAGCTCCTGCTCGGGTACGTCCGGTGTTTTTCAACCTCGCTCAGG
Organism: Lutjanus campechanus; assembly: GCA_027495735.1. Classification (NCBI taxonomy): domain Eukaryota; kingdom Metazoa; phylum Chordata; class Actinopteri; order Lutjaniformes; family Lutjanidae; genus Lutjanus; species Lutjanus campechanus. The sequence goes on along the minus strand of JAJHUR010132190.1, from coordinate 21,268 downwards.
CGCTCAGTCACCACACTGACATATCCTTTTAGTAGCTATTCTTATGCCTGGCCTTAATCACCAACCGCTCAAATCTTTGCTCCCAGGGCTCCTTACGGGAAGGCGGTGGACATGTGGTCAGTGGGCTGCATCTTAGGAGAGCTGAGCGACGGGCAGCCTCTGTTCCCGGGAGAGAGCGAGATCGACCAGCTCTTTACCATCCAGAAAGTGCTGGGACCCCTGCCACCAGAGCAGATGAAGCTCTTCTACAACAACCCCCGCTTCCACGGGCTGCGGGTAACTGTCTTTACCCCAGTCCTCACTACAGCTGACCCATCCCCTCCACGTTGATCTCACTGCTGCTCCTTTCCTTTTCTTCATCCATTGCTCTCGACTTGATCTTCTCTCTCTCTCTCTCGCTGTCTCTTTCTGCCTCCTCCTCTTCTTCTTCCCTTATTTATTTTCTCTCCCTGCTATGTCTCTGCACTCTACTGCTTGTTTTTTTTTTCTACTTCTCCTGGCTGCGTTTGCTGTGCCGTGACTGATTGGATCACAATGACTCATCGTGTATCATGTATCCTGTATGCTCTGTGAAGGAAGGCTGTGATAAGTCTTCTGTGGCAGGCTGGTGGTACAACAGACCCGGGTCGTCCTTCTCTTCCCCTGTCTGCCCACGCTTCAGGATATAATTATTAGTTTGCAAACTGCCCCTCTGTGAATACCTGACAGTGAATATAGACCCTGCTTAATGATGCTGCATTTCAAAAATTTTAGGGCTCTGGTGGGTTTAAAAATTGTCAGGTGTGGGAAAATTTGGTTGTATGGAGCCTAAATTATTCTCAGAATTCAAGCTCAAGTTGTTTTGCTGCAATAAAATGCTTTCTCCGGTAAGACAGGCACATGTCGGACACGGATGCTTGTTGAATAAACATCTAGTGCCTGCTATTGTTAGTACTCGCTCAAGGAAAAAACAGCATTTCTATGCCTGTCGTCATTTAAATGAGCAGAGTGTCACCCTGCCAACCAACCTCACTGATGGACACACACATTTAAGCGCCTCTCATGCTCAAATAATTTTAATAAGAGCAGAGAAGGCCATGAGAAAAGGAGAACGGCGTTTGAAGGAACCACACAAACTGTGTTTATTTAAATATTAATGCATCAGAGCAGCAAGGAACCGCACAACGCTTATGAGTGAACACAGGATGTTTGATGGTTGTTTTATCACGTTGGCCACCTACGGTGTGCTTTCTGCAACACTTGGAAATGTGTGATGTAAAAAGAACAGCTTCTGGACGTTTTTTGGCAAGCAGCAGATCCACAATAGTCAGGAGAGAAATTCTGTCAAAATGAAAGGTTGACATAGACACAAGATTGAGTGTGGAAGAAAGCACATGCAACAGTGCTCTTGTGAGTCAGTGAACAACGTTTGCAAAATGTAATTTCAGGAGTAGCAACGTCTGCAGGGTACCAACAGAAGAGGTTAACGTTTAAATAGACAAAGTGGTTATAATATGTGGGCATTTATAACATGATTTACAAGAGCATCATCTTACCCCCCACCCCCACCCCCGACTTTGTTTAGTTGAATATGCTATTCTAGTTTGCCTGACTCATTGATCCTTTGTCAGACTGGGGTTTGTGACAGTTAGAATCTACGGCTCAGACCATGGCTCTGATACATACAGTAAGCAGCCTAACTGTGCTGTGTATTGATAACCCTGTGGCGCTGTCCGTGGTGCTGAAGGAGTAGACGGATTTGTAAAAGGGATGACCCTCAAACTAAAACATGCTCTGAAATCTCCTGCTGTCTTTTTTTTTTTTCTCGCAAACTTTTTGTAGTGAATCAGAAGTGTGGACCCTAGGAGAATTGTTGACCACTTGGAAGATAATAGGTATCCAGATAAAAACAAAGTATCAGTGGTCAGCCCCCTGTAGGTCCTGTTCCTATCATTGACAGGAACGCTGTTACCCCAAAAATCTGCATCATAAAGCAGTGGTTCTCAAACTTTTTCCAATAATGTACACCTTTTGAAATATTTTTTCAGCCAAGTACCCACTGACTGGCGCAAAAGCGTAGAAAAAAATGTAGAAACAAACGCCTACTTAAAGAAATACAATGACATCCATCAGTGTCAGCTGGTTGAGGTAAAATCCATTAAAACATAGTATACTGTGATTGTTGGCTCTGTTTTCACTTTCTTTCTCACTTCTTTCTTGGTGTTTTCAGCTGTATTATTGCTGTGTTTCTGTCACAAAGCATGGCACTGTCCAAACTGATAGAGAACATTTAAAATCTTACTGACCTTGAAGGACTATTAATTTCAACTTGTTCATTTTTGATGAGAGCTGGCAATCCTATCCCTTTCCTTTCCCTTTTGAAGGTCAAAAACAACCCCCTTTGTCTTACTAATACATGCCTAATATATTAGTTCAGGGTGTTAATATCACTCACAATGAAAACTAGTCGATTACACATTCTCTTCTACTCCACACACAAACAGGTGGCTGATATTGCTGGACTTTCGACAAAGTAGTGATTATTTGATCATTTATCACTTGCACATTTGTTGTGGCTACAGTTTTGGCTGTACTATTACCAACTTGTTTCTTGTTTTAGTTCCCTGCTGTGAACCACCCCCAGACCTTGGAGCGAAGATACCTGGGAATCATCGGCGGAGCCCTGCTGGACCTGCTAAAGGTAGGGATTACAGGTCTGGAGAAGCTGGCGTAACTTCTACACTGCAGATATTTTTTTTTTTTGTTCCTGCTTTTTACCCAGTCTCAGTTTATTCCTGCTTACATGCCATGACAAAAAAGACATTCCGCAACCATAAAAAGTCCCATTTTCATAAACTTGACATCTGATAATTGCATCATTATCATCGTGTTTACGTCGTGACTGCATGATGCCTCTTCACTGCTTCAGCATCTCTCGGCTCATATCCTGGTTCCAGCACTGCTGTTATTGCTGTGTCTGCACTGTAAACAGGAGCTCCATGTCAAGAATGTGGGCTGTGCTTGTGCACTTGCGCTTTTCCCAGTAGATAATGACTCACTGCTAACATAATGTCATCCCAGGACTGACTTCAGCAAGGACAGGCAGCTCTCTCATCATTAATCAGGCCCTCTTGAGTTGAGTTTAGAAATCAATTTAACAAAATATGTTCGCTAATTGCTAATGCAAAGCTGCCTGGCTTTAAAGGAGTAATTCTCTGTATTATTAGTCTTACTGTTGTCCTGAGACAGTGAGAAAAGCTGCCACTGTAAATTTTTGTTACATTAACTTAAAGATCATAAACTATCCTCAGTTCACAGGTTTTATTTTGAGTCTCTGGCAATAGGTTATTAATCATATTTATTTGAGCAACTAAAAAGCAAATGTCACAAATCATATTTCACATCATTGTTTGGCTTGTTTGGTGGCTGTAAGACACAATTAAATGTAGCAGCAGCCTGGCTTTTATGATAATGGCGATGACTCATAATAGCATGACTGTTTCAGTTTGCTTGCAAGGTCTGGGTGTTCGGGTGTACTGTCTCGAGGACTCACGGGCTCCCTCTGTGTGTGTTTTGCGCATTAGAACCTGCTACTGCTGAACCCGACAGAACGCTTTCTCACAGAGCAGAGCCTAAACCACCACGCCTTCCAGACCCTGCGGCTGGTGGAGCGGCCCGGCCCACCCACACCTACACCTGTACGCTCCTCCAAGAGAAAACCTCACCATGGAGACAACACCACCCCCAGCAGGTCAGCAGTGAGCACTATAGCTAGTTTGAGCTTGGCAGTGTCTCCCTGCTGTTCAGATGTAGAAGTCAATGTGTTTTTCTTATGCAAATGTGCAAAGGTTGTTTTCAGTCAACAGCCCCCAGAGGACCATTATCTGCACTATTTGCAGCAGTCACTTTGTAGTGACATTTTTGCACAATGTGTTGCCCTTTGTTAGAGGACTCAGACATTTTGCTTTTATTCTGTCATAGAACAACCTACAAATAACACACTTTTTTATTCACAAAAAAAAAAAAACACACAGAAAGACTCAATCCACCATGAATCATGGACATGCATAAACAAAAAATGAAACCAATAATTTCTAAAACAAAATGTTATACATAAAAGTATCAGAAGCATGACACAGGATAACAACTAAAAGTTGAAATATCTGTTGAAATATAGTGGTCCTGGCCTTTCCCAAAAATCATGGCAACAGCAAAGACTGCTGTGCCCCTGCTACACTACCGCTACATTACAATACTTACCACTACAGTATTACTCATTATACAAATTGCAATTTTTCACTGCAGTAGTGAATAAAAGTTTTTTTTTGCAAGTTTTGCAGCCACTGTAGGTTTCACTATTTGGAAGGGGAGGGTCATGCAAAGTGTCTGCAAGAAAATCCTACAAACTTGGCCGATAATTAAAAAGTTTTCACACCTGTTTTAAGTGCAATAGATTCTGACAATCTTGTGTAAACTGGTAAACTGATCCAATTTTTTGCTCCCAACAACAATTTAGATCCAAAAAAGTTGTATCTACAAATTTTGACTATGTTAATTATGCCCAAAATCTGTAAACAGTGCCTGTTACACTGGCACTTATGCTACTAGTTACTGAACACTGTTAGCAATGTTTAACCATTTTGTCATTTTAAAATGCCCTTTATTAAATGGGTTCTTTTATTGCAATCAAGGATATAATGCATTGTCTTATTCTGTACAATCTATTAGAATTGTTGTTCCTTAGAAACACAGTGGTAATATAATTTACATTGAGAAAAAAGGTTTAAAATATTGATCTAGTAGCCCCCTAAGTAGGTTATTGAGGTATGACTTTATATTCATCCATTTCAAGTGACATAGAGAAATCTGTTTTGAGCAAGTTTACTATTTGTGGAATAAAATGTAGTAAGAGTCTAGTTTCCGAGCCACATACTTAATTTCATATCATCAGAATAGAGAAATAGCTCACACTCAACAGCAGATGTAATATCATTTGCATATGCTAAAAAGAAAGAGTAGGGGTCCAAAGATTGATCCCTGTGGAACACCACGTGTGACCATTCCTGGATCTGATAAGGTCATATGATTTAAACCTAACTAATTGCAAGGTATAACACTCAGTAGCCTCTAGTTTATTGTAGAGACATTTCATATTTAATGTGCAGTATGTTGATGGTTTTTTCTCTGCTCTTGCTCAGGAGCCATGGGGGAAAGAGCTCAGGAAGCCACCGCTCCAGCAGCAGAGAGTGCTCTAGCCTGCCCCGGCACGAGGACCTCCACCCCAGCAACGACGGCTTTCTCAACGGCAACATGCCCGCAGCAATCAACCTCAGTCCCACACTGCATCCCAAGAACTACCAGCCGCAGATCTACAACCACTCCACCTCGTGCAACATGGACCTGGCCAGCAGCAACCTGCCTCATCTGCTCAGCCCTGGTGAAGCCAAAAGCAAGGGCGAATTCGAGATGAATATGGGGTCCAAGGTGTCCGACGGCCCTGGAGCCAAGTACCTCAAATCCAACTTCCGCTCACAGCAGAACCGCCATTCTTTTGTGGAGGGGAAGACCAACACGCTTCAATCAGGGGACAAACACAGTCGACACAGCTACATGGAGTCACACAGCTCCACGCCCTCCTCCAAGTTCGCCTATCTGAACTTGTCCAAGAGCTATGGCACGCTTAGCGATGCTAAGTCAGTGGGGAACTTAAATGATGTGCATCTTTATGCTGATGAGCCTACATCTCGCTATTTTCCCTCAAGCTGCCTCGACCTCACAGCTCCGAGCAGCCCAGGAACCCGTCGGGTGGACAGACTGGGACCTGGCACAACTGGCAGAGGAAACGTGCGTGACAGAGAGAGCAATACCCTGGACTCATCCTACAGGCGCTCCTCCACCCGCCACAAGTCCTCAGAGGAGGCCAAATCGCCCGATGCCCTGGACCCTGGGGAAAGTAGCATTGACAGGAGTCACGCTCACTCTCTGTCCGCCCCACACGACCCTCTGCCTTACGGTCAGGGATACACCAGCCCCTTCTCCTCCCAGCAGCGGCCGCACCGCCACTCCATGTATGTACGGAGGGACCACCAGAGGACACACGGGGCGGATGAGGGGCTGTCAGTGGGGCAAGGCGTGCCCACAAGAGCCAGCAGTCTCCAGCTCCTGTCACCGCAGCTGCAGCACCGCACGCTGCCTCGCCACTCTGGGGGCTCGTCCAGAGAGGAAGACATGAGCAGGGTCAGTCATCAGCCCACATCAAACCTCTCCAACCTCAAGGAAAGCCTGATCCTACATGATCTAATCATATCAAATGCCTACACCAGGTTGTGTTGGATAACTGTGCCTCAGTCTCAGTTTCTACAACAATGCGGCCAGGATTTATTCTGGTGGCGTCTGAAAATATCATGATGTGTGTTTAGGTTTTCAGCCAGATCTTGTTAGTCAGTTTCCCAGGTTTGTAGGAATGGCAGGACTAACAGAACCGCAGCTTTGTTGCAAGTGTTAAGAGTGTGGCTTTCTTGTTAGGATATACAGTAAATCATGTTACCTGTATATTTATATATATACTGTATACACATATAGTATATATAGTGTGTGCGTGTGTGTATTTGTGTGTGTGCTGCAATGCTGAGCTCACTTCATGCTTCATCATGTCTCCATTAACAGAGCGAACAGGCACCCACTGAGGTCACCCACAGCAGACCCCCAATAAGGGACTCCACAAGGGACAACACCGCATCTTTTCACACACAGCGGCAAAAAAGCGAGGTCCGACATTCTGCCTGCACCCACCATTCCCCACCCACATCCGCACTCTCGGTAGACTGGATGTGGGTGGATACTGCTGTCATGAACTGCTCTCTCTCCCTCTCTCTCCTTCTCTGTCTCTGTGCATCAGATGCCTCTTCATTTTCTCTGTGTGCTTTGCTTCCCTTTAATGTGACTACTTACGATAGCACAGTCAAGCTTGTCATCAAGCACATTTCAGTTTGATTCTGGTATACATTTATAGCCTCTACAGATGTTGTTTTATTGTAATGACCACTTGCAAATCAATACGCCTCCCCTTTCTTCTGTTCTTTCAGGTAAATATAAATATCAGCTCAGGTAGAGAGGCATGCAAAGCAGCTGGCCTTTAGTTTTTATTTTTGTGACTAGGTCTTCTGTTGTGACTCAGGTTGGCTTATATCATGACCAGCAAACAGAAGACGGGGGCTCTTCAAAAGAGAACCGCAACATCTACAGTGAATCCATGCCTAGGAGGGTGGGCAGCTTCTACAGAGGTTGGTTTAGTCACACTGACATCTCTGGCCGTGTCTTTCTGTCTTTCACTCCACTGCGAAGATAAAAGATGTCAATTCAGTTTTAAGCATCAGACACTTGGCTGCAGTTGACAAAATAATTTCTTACAAATCAAATATTGATCAGGACCTACTCACACTCACTACGTTCTCACAAACACTGTATATTCAGACCCATACTAGATTTGTCAGCCTTACACCTGTATTGATGTTTTGGAGTTACACTTTTTAATCCCTGCCCCCTTTACTCAAGAGGCTCTTGCCTTTTGCCAGGCCGCCAGTGTAAATAAGAATTTGTTCTTAATGACTTGCCTCGTAAAATAAAATAAAATAAGATAAAATAAAATAAAATAAAGGTGGAAAAAAGTCACATGAATTCTAGGGCTGGATATTGTTTAAAAAATTATGATAACAGGACCAACACCAGTACCCTTAAAGTGACACTGAGATTTAATTTAGTGCAGTTTCTGTCATTTTGGTGGCATCTCAGCACACTGAGCTGCCAGCTCTGCCAAATTTACCGTGCTCGACTTCACCAATATAGACTGTATGTAGTTGGTAGCTGCGAGCTGTAGCTGCAATAGTGAACCAGTCACACATTGCAAATAATACAAATAATCATTTCTCTCTAGATTTGGGTAGAAAAAGGATTGAGCGCAAGTTTCGTTTGACCAGAGATGCTGCGATACTACTTGCCATTGGATTATTTCAATCGATACCTTAAAGGTATTGCGTACTGATACCCAGCCCTAATGAGCACCAAACAAACAAATATTTTGACAAGGATCTGTCGATTTTGGGGATGTCTGCAGCCATGCAAGCTGCTCTGTGAGGCTGTACTTAAGCACAGTGGTGCTTTGAGCTAAATGCTATGTCTTCACTAATATGCTCACAATGACAATATTAACATGCTAATGTTTTGGAAGTATTGTTCACCATTTTAGTTTAGCATGTTAGCATGCTGACATTTGATAATTAGCGCTTACATAAGCATAGTCATAGACGAAACAAACAATATGTTAACGTAAACACTTTTGATAAGGATCCAATTATCTGGCATTTTGACATAGTCTCCCTCGGTGGTGTCTGTATTCACAGACACGTCTGCAGGCAGCCTTGTCTGTTTGGCTGCTGTGGAACAATGTTAGCGCTCCCCTGTGGTGAAAAAGTTAGTTTAGCGTCTATAACTCTGATGCACTCTGATATAAACTTTTGCTCAAATTTCCTCAGTCACTGTTGTCTACATCCTAAAAGACAGCAAATCTAATCTAAAACCATTACTGGCTAGCATTAAATATATATTATGCTCTAATGGATAGAACTAGGCAGTTGGATGGTCGTGTTTCTGACATATTGTACCCCTCTGTCCCTTAAATAACAATGACGTTCTGAAATCTACAGCGTAACCAAATGTATTATTCTATTTCATTAATTATTAAAAATTCCATCTGAAACAACAGGAAAAGAACCATGTATATTTTAATGTACGTACATGGGATAATGGAATTATACATGACTTTTCTTTGTTTTGATATCGGCATTATATATCGCCCATCAGCCGCCATGCTCTCTACATATTGGAATTTGCCTTTGAAAAACCCATATAGGTCAACCACAACATTTTACATTTGAAGAATACTGTAAATCAACTGCTTTCTAATTATGCAACTAAGACTGTTCCTACAATGTATCCTGGCTGTTTTGACACCAAACTTCAGAACTTTAACGTTCTGCACAGTGGCTTTAATGAACAGGAGCTGATGTTCTGCTGTGTTGTTGAGTTGTTATCTGTTGCTTTTCTTAGCTACAAATTACTATAAAACCTCCACAGTCCTCTCCCACAGGATTCTTTTTTTAAATTTGAATATATACAGCACAGTGTGTCTCTCAGAACATGTACAGTTTGCTTTGAAATAATTGATATAGACTGAAAAACCTAACTTTTTGTATTTTTCTCTTTGCATCAGAAGGTGATTGAACACATTTGTTGTATTTGTTGAACAGTCCCTTCTCCCCGGCCAGACAACTCCTTCCACGATAGCAGGGGTCAGAGCCGGGGCTCTGGCATGTCCGGCGATGGCACGAACCACTCCAAACGTCAGCCGGCATTCGACCCCTGGTAAGTATCTCCTCTCACCACAACGCAGCGTAGTTCATGTTGTTTGCCAAAGAATATCCTTTCTAACTGAGGTTACCTTGACAACATCCAGAATTGTACATTGCTCTGTGAAACAATTTTCTGGCGCATTAAATTCCACACTGGTCACATAACACGGTCTCATTGGGAGTTTAAAAATATTGTACAGATTCTTAGTTGGGACATCAGGCTCAGTAGCCTTTGTTTTATTTTCAGGACTGGCCCAGATACTGTAGTGTTGAATGCTGAGCCATCCAAAGAAAAGGAGAAGCAGGGTTTCTTCAGAGCAATAAAGAAGAAAAAGAAAAAATCTCAAATGGTAACTTGCATGTCACGTACTTCTGCGAATGTGAGCCATGTCTGGATGCACTATGTCATGCATATGTCCTTTGATGTCCGTCTACATACTGTATCTCCTCCTCTGCTTTTCAAATGTTTAATGCTTTGTGTGCCTTATTAGCACCTTTACAGAGATATAAAATCATTTCTCCTTGTTGTCATGTGCATCATGTTTCCCTGTGCCACCGGTCATGTGCCCTCTATATTACAGATGCAAGTCCCTGATGGAAGGCCTCCTGTCATCAAGAAATGTCTTTTCCCTCTGTTTAGCCCAAAGAATAACATAAAGCATAGTTCCTCTGTGAGAGTCCTCCCTGTAGTGTCCTCTTCCATGGTACATGCTGTTTTACACTATCCTACTCACCTCACCTAACCCCATGCCATGTCTGACACTGCATGCGTTAACAACAACAATCAAGACTACTTCATTCATTTTAAGCTTGTTTTCAGTAAGTTTTTTTTATTTATTTTTTTTATCAGTAGGTGAAATTCGTTCACATAGTAATGGGCTGTCAACATAAACCAGTCAGATCCATCTATTAGGAACAATATCAGTTCTCTCAGTCAATATTGAAAATTAGGCAATAAAGTGCCTATTTTGATTGTTCAGATTATTGATATTTTATCATTAAAGGGATAGTTTGGATTATTTAAAATGGGGTTGCGTGAAGTACTTATCTATAGTCAGTGTATTAGCTTCAGTAGATGGCGGTCAGCACTCCCCAGTTTGGCGATGCAGCCGGAGTACTGGTGTGGGAAGCTAAGCAATGTACTGCTGTGGACAGGGTCGGCAGCAAAACATCTTAGCCAACAAAAAAAAAAATCTACAAACAGTTTAACAAAACAGACAATCTAACTGATCAAGGCAGCGGCAGACCAGCAGCTACCATGTTCTGAGAGGTGACATCACTGTTTTTGCCAAAGGAGTTTTTTTTTTTTTTTTTAACTTTTTTTTTGAGCGTGATATTTGCCTTAAATAACAGTGGTGTCCCGTTGGAAAAGGCTGTCTGACGGTAAGGTAAAGCAGTGGAAAATATTCTAAATATAACTTAAACTGATATTGATTTTTTTTTAGGTGGGCCCTCCTGTTGCTCAAATCATTTTGCTGCTTCTCCTGTAAACAGCAGCATCTTGCTTAGCCTCTTACAGCAGCACTGCCTGCCAAAAATGCAGGCATGCTGAGTGCCATCTACTGTTGATAATACACTATCAAAAGTAGCTCATACAACCCATCTTTAAAACTTTGAACTATCCCTTTAATTTGATAGAAAATGGATATTAAACTTAAACATTCAATTTAATGAAGCATGCAGCTGTTCACAAGTCTGTTTCTAGTTAAATAAATGGATCAGGCTGGTTGTATTATTATTTATTTATTTATTTATTTATTTATTTATTTATTTCGGTCCTGATCAGTTGGCAGTGATTTCAACCACAGCCCTAACAGCATGTCTCTGGTTATGAGCTGAGGATGAACGAGAGCACTCAGGCTTTGCTTAAGCACACAAGATTTTAGCAGTCTGTGTGCCTGAACACACTCACGTGAAGATTTACTGTTCGTCAGCATCACACAGACGCATTTGATCAACTTCTCTGCCCCTCAGTGTTTATCTGAAGTGTGACTTGATTGCGGAGCATTAGATCAGGAAGGAGGAGGGACCAAAAGAGAACGCTAAATATAAAAGCAACAACATTTTGACATGTTAAACTGACTGCTATCTCAGTGGCAGTAATGGTTCAGCATGACACAGGTGTTTGAGACTCTTTCTTCCCCTCACATTTCTATTTATATGTGACAATCTGTTCAGATGCTGAGAGGGGGTTACAGCTGATGACAGAGCACAAATAAACACAATCTGGCCAGGAGGAATCAGGCAGTCAGACTCAGAGTCGGTGGAAAACAGTGTTCGCTGCATAAAGAGTAGATCATTTGAAAATAGAGGTGTTAGATGTCATGGATTGTATAAACGTCTAAAATCGCCCAAAAATGTAATCAACAAGAGGAGCTGTCTCTGCTCTTCCTCAGGTCAGTGAATGCTGAGGGTTTTTGGCGCCAGATGCATGTTATGTTTTTTTAAATTTTTTTTATTTTTATGACTTAACTGCACAACAGCCTGTTACTAGAAACAACTCCATGGTAAATTAAGACTGTAAAGGACAACAGGAAACACAGTAATATTTTTAAACACATTTTTGATGTTTTTATAAACATTTTTATAAAACCTAGTTTCTAGGAATAGTGATTAAAGCACGTGGTGGAATCATTTATTGTTTATTTCACCTCAGAATATTTTTTCCAAGCTAATTCAGTGTGTTTCTTGTTGTCCTTTACATAGTCTGGAACTACCTTGGTCATAATACTGTATTTGAAGGGGTGTGCATAAGACTACACTGACGATGTCATGACACCTTAATGTTTATGACTGTTGGCATTAAGTGTCACACAGTCAATACTGTCATTTTGAACACAGCCCCTGAGACTAGCAGTGGTCAGTTTGACGACAGGGAATACAGTACCATGGTGGTTTTCTTGCTGGGTTTGAGTCAGCTAATTAGGTGGCTAGCTCCATGGCTAACCGAGCTAACTAGCTAACGCCAGCTACAGGTGACATCAGACAGCGTTTAGTCTACTTAAGCAACAAGTTAGCTAGCTAACCGCTATCTGTGCATCAGGTAAGGTAAATCACCTTGGTACTGTACTCTGTCATCAAACTAGCCGCATAACATTTAATGTCATCTTTATGACAAGGCTAAATAGTACCACTTTAGCTGAAGTCCAGGAAAATATTCATGACACACTTATAATGGTCTCATGACTGCCAGTGTCAAAACCAGCCTACGACAATATAGTGTAATGTTAAAACATAAATCTAAACAGTTTCTCTAAGTCTGATAATGTCAAGTTGTCATAACAAAGACACTGACGGGTTATGTTGTCTTGGCTAATGTCAAGTTGTCATAACAATGACATCTTAAACTCATAGAATTGACTGATTTACACTCAATGGCAGCAATCAAACATTCATAAAGACTCCTTTATGTTTGTGACAGGTGCCATGACAGGGTTATGACTGCTTAATAACACACACCCCTTCAAATATAGTGTTAGCCATAAAGCTTATGTCACAGAGTTTGAAATTGCGAGTTTGGACAGGTTAAGTTACATCTACACTTAATGTGTGAAAGGTTCCCAATGAAGGGGTGGACACGGTCATGCAGAAGTCCTCCAGGTCCTCTAGTCACCAGAGCAGCCGCCACAGGTCCCGTGACAAGAGCAGAGACCGCGACCAAGACCGCGACAGAGACAAGGACTGGCCACCTGAGAAACTGTCTGATTCACACTCTCCAGTAAGTTGCAAAGATAAAATAAGTAAATAAGTTTTCATGTTGTTTTAAAGGGATCATTCAGATTTTTTTTTTAAATAGGGTTTTTGAAATGAGGTACTTATCCATAATCAGTGTATTACCTACCTCGGAGTACCAGGGTAGGAAGCTAAGCAATGTACTACTACTTTGTCAAAGTCTGGTGACTTTGGAAAGAGCAATGTTTGTCTTATGTAACAAATTTTTCCTGTCAGAAAAGGTTGTCTGATAGCAAAGTAAAACCTTCAAAATATTCTAAATATAGCGTACACTTAAACTTATATTGATCTGGACCTTTTTTAGGTGGCTTAGCTTTGTACACCAGTGCTCCCACTACTTCTTCAAACTGGGGGCGCGTAGGCAAGACACTGATGGTACAGAAGTACTTGATTCAACCCCACTTCAAAAAATCAAACTGTGCCTTTTAAATGTTTAATTGAAATGTTGCTCATCTGTAATGTGTCGTGTCCCCCTCAGAGTCAGCCACTGAAGTCTCTGCGCAAACTCCTGCACCTTTCGTCCTCGTCCTCCAACCAGACTGCACCTTCTGACATGCGCTACCAGCCGCTGCCTAATCCAGCCTCCGCGCAAGGTGGATTCACAGAAAGCCGGGGTCACTCAGGGGTCAGCACGCCCCAGCTGAAGAGTCGACAGGCAGCCTACCCGCTGCCCGGACAGCTGGAGTCCGGGTGGCACACGTCCGCCCTGGGCCGCCCCGAGGGCAACCCCTACCCGGAGCAAATGAGCATCAAGGGAGGCCAGAACGGGCACGGCTTCGGACGCCCCTCCAGGTCACGTATGCCAAACCTCAACGACCTGAAAGAGACGGCTCTGTGATCTCCCATCACCCTACAGCTCTCAGATCCACTCCAGACTCCTCCGTTTCCCCTCTGTTGCTCCTACACGTCCCTTGCGTAACAGTACACCTGCAGAATACACACACACACATACATGCGCACACACATATAAAAAAAACACAGATACCAAACCTTCAGTTTTAAACACTGCTTGCAAATTGGCCAAAAGCCTTTTTATGTCTTCATTTTTTTAAAGCTTCCATGTTTGATAGACTTTATATTATTACTTCTGTAATTCTGATTATAATTTGTATTATAAAGTAAATATATTACAAATTAAATATATATAAATGGATAGATAAAGTGTAGATTTTAAGTGTAAGTATTTTTGTTTCTATTCAATATAGAAATATAGTACATTTTACTGCGTAGTATTTCCTTAAGACTATCTAAGGCATTCTAAACAAATAAAGTTTTATCAGTTGTTACAATAGAGGTTGGTAATGTCAGTAACTTTGCATTGTGTTCATCTCACCCAGGATTGTAACTCTTCTTCGTCCTCGCTGTCTTGCCTTTGGATGTGCTCTGTCATACTGGTTACAGACGCTCAAACGTGCAACTGCAAGTCAAAGCAGTTTTGTTCTTGAAAATATAGCTGTAGTGCAATTTTTCTGAGTTGGCACTGACAATCTACGAAGCTTAAATCTATTTGTTCTTTTTTTTAGGATATTTAGGTTTTTATGTCTTTTTGTAATGCAGCCATTTTAGACACTATGGTGCCATAAACAGACAGAAATCCTAACCTACATCGCCCTCTGTAGGACATAATAAAGCACTGCAACTACTGTACTCTGACTGAGATTACCATGCACTAACTAACTAACATTTAGGCACTGACTTTTCATGCACAGTATCTGTAAATCATCAGTTTCATATATATTATTAACAAATGATATACAATTAAAACTATGGTTACACCTCAATCATCTCAAAGAGAACATATAATAACAGCTCTTTATACAGACTATACCGATGATCCTTTTGTTAGTGATGTAATCTAAAATCATTTCCTGAAATGTTTATTTATGTAGAAGTATTGTGAAGCACCCTTATGGTTGGATTATTCAGTAATAAAACCTTAATACTTTGCCCTGATGCAAACTTAAAGGATCCAGTTAATGGAAAAGGACGTCTGATACTGAAGGATGCAGTTCCATCTGATAACTTCCCTCACTACCAGGATTCAAGGACGTCTGTTTGTTGCTCATTTCTGATTTAAAGATTTCACATAAGCAACTGCCAAGTTGTTCTACTTGTTTAATCGGTTAAAGAAATCTACAAATACATCCAAAATATTATATAAAGCTTAACTGCTGTAAAAATTTGATTTATAGAACATTTACTGCATTTTTTTCCCCTTTTCATGTGTGAGAGAGTAATTTTTACAGCAGCTAGAGGAACACAAAAGCCATTCTGGGTGTACAAGTGCAGCGGTTCCCAACCTTTAATGTCTGATGCACCTTCACAGTCCTGTTTAACACCATCCATCATGTTCCAAATGTGTTCATTTTGAGTTGATCATAAAATACACATTATTTAACACCACTGATTATATAAAAGTGCATATCATCAGAGCATTTTTCATAGAGTTGAACTGAATGTTTAGCCCAATCAAGTTTCCTTTTACACAGTTTATTTATTACTTTTAGCTATTTTAACCATTTATCCATTATGTTCTACCTGTTTCATCCAAGAATCTATTGCTTTTAGCTGTTTCCAAAATTTCCCCATGACTTTTTGCTAATTGTTTCTGCAGTTTATCCACTTATTTTAGCCTTTTCGCCATTACTTTTATGCTAGCTAACTTTTTCAACTGTTTTAGCTATCTAATTCGATATCTGATTCATTATTTTGGATTATTATGTCAACTTTATATCTGTTACATTTAGCTTGGCTATTTCAATCATGTCCCCAGTACTTTTAGCTAACTATTTGAGCTCTTTATAAACTTATTTTGGCTTTTTTGCCATTTTCCCGTTACTTTTAAGGTAGCTAACTACTTCAACTGTTTGTCCTTTCAGCTAAATATTCAAACCATTTATCCATTACTTTTGGCTGTTTCAACTGTTTATTCATTATGTTTAACTGTTTGAACTTTTCAGTCGTTACTTTTAGCTGTTTCGACCATTTATGCAATACTTTTAGATACATTTTCAAATTAGTTCAGCTACTGTACAGTACAGTGTTTCCATGTAACCCCTTACAGCTGCAGAAGCACCCGCTGGTCTACGTGTACACCTGGTTGGGAATCACTGCACTGGCGTATTTTTTAACTGATCGCACATACTGAGCCACTTGGGACCAGCTTTTGAGAAATCTTAATATGAAACCAGTGGGGGCAGAAGCTCTGTACTGTAACATTGTTTTCTGTCTGGGATAAAGTGCCATGAAAGTAGCTTGGCAAAAATAAATCCTAAGCTTTTTTTTTAATGTTGCACTTTGAAGAGACTGTGTGGCTCAGCAATATTGCTCTGACTCTGTAAATTCTTCCTCACTTCATGTTCATCATGTGCACAGTGTGTGAAGACTGAAACACGGGGCCCGAGGCTCCCACTGTAACACACTGAGTCGAGACATGACCGTATCGTATTGTGCATTGTGCATCTGTAAGGACTGTGCACACTCTGTATTTGACACAATACATTTCTCTCTTTGGATTATTGTTTTGCTGAAGGAGCACTGTGTATTATATTAATACTGACGTGTGACTACTTGTTTGGTAATATTTATAACAGAAGATGTTTACCAACTGTTTAAATGAAATCAAGTATTACGTTTGTGCTTTTATTACAGACACAAATTAGTAGCATAGTCAGTGTTGATCTGCTTTTTTTTTCAACAGAGCATTTACATGAGAACATAAACCCACAAATGAATGCTTAACAATTTTAGAATATTCATGTTTACATATGTAATAGTAAATCTCAAATAAAACAAACTCATTTGATTTGACTCTTAACCTGTAGAAGTTTTTTTCATTCCCTGATTCAAAAGAAAGTTCATGAATAAGTTATTATATAGTCTTTATTTTACTCCTGTAGCTTTATTGAAGGTAACAGACCTCCACATTGCATTTTAAACTGGAATTCCCTGCATACATTGAGAAAGGTGTCCAAATTTGTATTTACATATTAAAACAATTAATTTATACAGACTTTAAGAAAAAATAAATAGCGCACCAAAGAACACCAAACATGTCCACCTGCCCAGAATTAGTTTGCTTTGAGCGTCACCAAGGAAAGACAGATGACGATCATATTAAAGTGACATCTTTCAGTGCTGGGCCAATGTCCCCTTTTGGCAAGCGGCAGGTTGGCGGGGGAAGGATGGACAGTGAGGAGAAAGCAGGCTGAGTAAACTTCAGGTACACTTGTTCATGCACATCAGCAGCTCCATCCTCATGGCGATGCGGGTGTGCCAGCCCAGCGGCAGCAGGCGGATGTAGCGAGCAACAATGGGCGGGCGCAGCAGGTTCTGTACCGTGGAGGAGCGGTCAGAGTTCCCATAGAAGACCTGAAGAGTAGAAAGCAAACTGCATGTAAAGATACACAAGATCACTTTATTATGATGCCTCCTCCTGGAGATCCACGTCCTCAAACCGCTGGTGTAGTAATGACTTTCTTATCTAGTTCATACATTAAAACAACATGTCTGACTTGTGGATCCCATATGATGTTTGGATTGGATATTGAAGTATTATTTTCTCTTTCTTACATTAATTCGATTCAATTTACACTCTTAAAACAGAAAAGCAGTAAATCCTTACATTTGAGAAACTGGAACCAGAGACTGCCTGGTGTTATTTCTTGAAAAACGATGACTGAGAATCAAAATAGTTGCTAATTATTTTTCTCTTTATCAACTTGATTAATTGACCAATCATTTCAGGTCTAATCCCAATCACAAAAAAGCTGTTCCTGTGTTGCATTCCTCTGAGATTCTGTAAAACGCAGTAAATCAAAAATATTAAGAGGAGTAACAGGCCTGCCCGTCAGTTAATTTGATTTTCACATACAAGCTGGGATCATTGAGTCAGCGTGAAGCGAGTAAGCATGATTAACACGAGAAAACAAATCTAAACGGTTGCTATCAGGAGGAAGATCACAAAGATCTAAAGGTCAATAAAAGTTGCATTCAATCTGGTCTAAGTGCTGAAATGACTGAGAGATCAAGACAGTTCATTCTCTTTGACAAACAGCTCAGTGGACATTCAGTACCAGCTTACGTCATTCAGTATTTAAGTGCTAACAGTGTGAAATATTACTGAGGCTACAGGAGGTCGTTTAAAGGGATAGTTCACCCAAAAATTAAATTCAGTCATTATCTCCTCACCCTAATGCCGGTTGAAGGTCAGGTTTAGTTTTTTAACCCACAAAACTCTGCTGAAGTTTCACAGGAAAACAGCATTACAGAATCTCCCAAATAACATGAGTCAAATGGTGACCAAACAACCAAAACAACAAAACAAAATATAAACATCAATATAAAATGCCTCCATACTGCTCATCTGGTGTGATCAAAGTTTCCTAATAATGATAATGACTGAATTTTAATTTTTGGGTGAACTATTGGCAAAGTGTGTGTGTGTGTGTGTGTGTGTGTGTGTGTGTGTGTGTGTGTGTGCGCGCGCGTGTGTGTGTGTGTGTGTGTGCAGACATTTCAGGCTGAACACAGATTCAGTACAAGGTCAGTGTTTCAGTTTCCTGTGAGTTCAGTCAGTCACTTGGTTACAGCAAATGACTCACTCACTCGCTTACAATGTAGCAGCATTAATAATAGACTCAAAAATATGTTACATAAGTAACTTTTGAAAGATTCAAACTGAATAAGCAGCATGAAGGTGCTGCAAAACTCCTAATTCATACATTTTTGCAGAAATGGGAAGTAAGTCTGCCACTGTACTTTACATAGATTCTAAGATTTTTCAAGTGTCCGGTCTTTACTTGAGTATTTATTTTTCTAAATACCTTGTGCTTTTACTCTCTACATTTTAAGACAAATGTCTGTACTTTCTACTCCTTACATTTTCAAAACAGGCTCATTAGTTTTGACGCAAGACAAAAAACAATGTAAAAAGGTGGAAGATGACAAAAATGACATAAGAGATGTAACAAGATGAAAAAGATGCACGAAATGTAACAAGAAGAAATGAATGTGACAAAACATAAGAGGATGAAATTCCCATAAAAGAAATAAGAAGATGAAAATGACATAACAAGAGGTAACAAGATGAAAACTACGTAACAAGACAAAAACAACATTAAAGACGTATCAAGATGAAATTGACATTAGATGTAACAACATAAAAACAGATACAAGATTTAACAGGATGTAATGGGACGTAACAAGACGAAACAGAAAGAGATGGAGACTCGACTGTGGTGAAAAGGTGAGGTTCAGTTACATTTGCACTGAAACAGCCAGAAAAAAAGTCCTTCAGAGGGCGACTTTTTTCTTTTATACTTTGTGTACATTCCAGAACCTGTGCCTTTTCACTTTTACTTTTGTAGAGAAATTGAATTTTACTTCTACTTTTATACCATAGTTGTTTTTTTTACCCAAGTATCTGTACTTCTACTTGAGTAAAGAATGTGTGTACTTTTGCCATCTCTGCATTTTTGGTCATTTTAGAGCCCAAAGGATACTAAAAGACAATGCACACCCCAGCCCGCTCATCCTGCTGTCGTCTGGCAAGAGATACATAAGTATCCAGAGGAGAATCGGATTTAAAAAAAAATATTATTATATTATATTTAATAATAATTTAATTTTTTATTTTTTTTATTTCATCAAACACCTCTTATATAATGATAAGTAAAGTCTGACAAGAGTGACAAACTTTTACTTTACTCGCCATTTCTTGCAGAAAGAAACTTAAGTCTAACATTGACTGTTATTGTGTGTGCTTACCCTGTTGTTTCCTGTCTGGTCTTTGTAATAGATCCAGTTGAGAGTCTCCACAGTGCGATACTGAATGCTGTATTTAGTAATCCACTCATCAGCATCGCACCGGCCCTGAGTGAGGATGCCAGACACCACGCCCACCTCTTTCAGGTCAATCTGGATCCACTGATACTGGTCGTTAAACTTGGAGAGCCATGCACACCTGACAAAAACCAACATATATGCTTTTGTTACAAAACAATCAGCATGGAGTGCAGCTCAGGTGTGGAAAAAATGAATCCCCTTGGTGCTCTTCAGTTAGGGGATCAAACGTTTAAACATTTTGAGAAAATCTGAGGCACTCAGGAGATGACAATTTAAAAAGTCTGTACAACTACTTTAGTTGTTAAATACGTGCTGACAGGTGTCAGCCATTAAGGCCTTCATCAGGGCAAGTACAAAATGTTTGTTATACAGGCTGGCAAGCAGTCACATGATCAGTATGGACCAGTCTTTTGATAGATGTAGACAGGGGAAGTCACATGACCAATCATTCATTATATCTTCAAAAAATCTTAAAGTTTTTAACTTAAAATGTTTACGTTTTCTATGTACATATGCACATAATGTTTTCCAAAGGACCCAGATGCCTCAGATAGCTTGAAAGAATAGTTACACAAAACAGTTACAAAATAGGTGAGAGCTCAGCTCCCCATTGAAAACAGAGTATGCATAGCTTTCAATGCATCCAGAACGATTCTCTTTGAGCCTTCGTCTGTCTCCACCCCTTATTGAGTTTTCTATATGCTCTAAATTACAACTGCCATTGGTAGCCTCTTTATTATGTAGAGCTATGGGGATGCCAGTTCTTATATTATATTTAGGTTCAGCATTCGACTATTCAATGATCTGACTGTGCATTTGCAGAAATGATTCAGGAAGAATGAAGAATGCAAACAAATGGCTCGGTGTGTTGTACAGGCTGTTGAAAAATGAAGAGAAGCTACCCTGCTGGTGCTGAAAAACAGAATGAAGCAAGAGGATACTAAAAGACAATATCCACACCAGTCACAGCCTGTTCACCCTGCTGCCATCTGGCGAGAGATACAGAAGTATCCACTGACGTACCCCAAGATGACAGAGCAGCTCCTTTCATGAGGCTGTGAGACTCCTTAATTCATCCTTGGCACTCAACCATAAATAAAAGTTTGTTTTTATGAGTTAAATATTCAATGATTAAAAAAGGGGAAGAACAAGGGATATGGAGGGCCCCATGCCTGTGTTTTCCTTCCAACCCTGTCAGCCAGTCTATCCTTCAGTTTACACTTTGTTCTTCCAATATAAAAGCAGCCACATGGACACTCAAGCCTCTAAACCACATGTGAGGTGTTGCAATTTATAAATGACTT
>JAJHUR010132188.1:0-11159 GCA_027495735.1 Lutjanus campechanus | reverse complement strand
CAGTATAGCATTCGCCCTGCTAAGAACCTGCCTGTTATAAATGGCCAAAAGCTTGTTCTGACTTCTCCCTGAGATTTTACTGTTAGGAAAGCAGGAGCTTTTCAAAATAAATATATGTTTCACAATGCAGCCCCTGTGATGTCTAAGACCAGAAGGAAAGCATGATGTTCTTAACAGGGCCACTAACAGAGTGGAGGTGAGATGGGCTGGGAGGTGACCTGGTTTTAGGTATGTGTGTCCTAAAAGCACACTACTTGGTTTAGTAGTTGCAGTGGAATTATATTGTATTGTGTAATAATCACCATGCAATGTGTAACTGTAAATATGTTAGCACAGTATGTGGGGAGGCTAATTAAAACCATTGTGATCATTCTGTAAACTTGCGTAAAACTGAATAATCACTCCACAGATGACGATGTCTTGCAGAGAATGTGTCAAAGCCTGGAGTGAAAGAGACAAAAAAGTAAATAAAAAAAAACAAAACACACACATCAGGACCAGGATGGATTTTGAAACCCTCGAGCTGTTTCAGGCTCTCTGCTTACCTTACCATGCAACTGATAGAAGTGTACGAGTCGAGCCAATCTTCCATTATTTCCCAGAGTACTCCAAATTGTTTCTGCCTCACCTCCTCCAGTTTTTTCTCCTCATTTTCTGACCAAGTTTGAACAAAACCTACTGCTTCTGAACAATAATTTAAAAAATCACTTTCCATCAAATGGGTTGACACTGTTATTGCATGTTTAGGTGGGAAATATGAATCACAAAAAAGAAATGGAGAGTTTTAATGAAACAGAAAACTTAAAGTCAAGAATTTGTTGCAATGTCAACCAGAAAGGTGATGTTCCTAACTATGGTAGGTCCACCCCCAGGTGGTGGGTCCATGGGATGGTAAATTAGCCATGTTGCTTTTTCGGCCTGTGTGCTCTGCAGCCACTGGGCACTTGCCCTTCTTCTGAGCCTAGTTCCAGATGGGGGCCCAGGGCTTCCTAAGGGCAGGGTCACTTCACTTCCAAGGGATAAGCGGTTAAAGATGGATGGATGGACATAAAATACATCAGTAATTACCACACTTGTGAATTTTGTGTTTTAAAAAATGTGGTTGCTAACAAGTGGCTAAATGAGACTACAGTGTCATAGTTTGTCTGACAGGAAGCAGAGCAAAATGCAGACTGTAACAAGACAGATGAAGCTCAAAAGTTTAATAAGAAAACAAAACACAAACACTTACAGAGCTGGCAACGAGGGGCAAGAAGGCATCCAAAAAAAATCCAACAGGAGAGAAATCAAAATCAAAATCCAGAAAAAGAAATCATCCAAACAAACAGGCAGGGAAGAAACACAATGACAAAAATCCTGAAGAAGAGTACAGACAAACAGACAAGGGCAAAC
Source organism: Lutjanus campechanus (assembly GCA_027495735.1). NCBI lineage: Eukaryota > Metazoa > Chordata > Actinopteri > Lutjaniformes > Lutjanidae > Lutjanus > Lutjanus campechanus. The sequence goes on along the minus strand of JAJHUR010132188.1, from coordinate 9,767 downwards.
TAGCAACTGAAGAGGGAACAGACACGAGGCTAAATCTACTGTGGGGGTGGGGGGTGATGTAACTAGACACAGGTGAGGCAGTCAAGAGCAGGTGAACATAATGAGTGAAGTGGAAGGTGACTGACAGCACATGAAAAATGTTGTGCCTCTATCTGCCTCTAGCCTGCCGGCTCTGCTATGTTGAGATATGAGTATGTATCACCACAGAAATTCTTATTCAGCTCACAAGGCACAGTTGAGACTGCATTAACAGAGTGGTTATTTAGTATTGACTAGTGTTCAGTCTTTCAATAGTCATGATTTAGCTACTGAAATCTGTTTGTCCTTTAAAAGAGAAATTCTAACCTTGGATCCTCTTGTGCTAATGCATGTATATGTCATCAATCTGGAGCTGAATGTATGCCAGGAATGAGTTTGTGATTAAGTGTAGCGATTTATGCTTTTGATGGTGTATCCTTGAGCTGGCTACATTTCTCTAACTTTAAACAACCTTCAGAGAACTTGTGTGAAGTTGTTCACTTTACTGCTCATGGTCTGTGACCAGAATAAAGATCCATTAATAAGGGATATTTTAGGTGGCAAGGGTTTGATTCCAGCCTGTGGCCCTTTGCTTGTCTTTCTCTTTCCCCTGTTGCCTGTCTGTCTAAAGCTCTCCCATCAAAAAAGGCTAAAAAGCTCAGCTGAGGCTGATGGGAATCAAACAAACAAACAAACAATGAATCCTGAGGGGGACATGAATGTGTTTTGGCAAATATCTTTTCATTTTTTAAAGATATTTCAACCGAGCATAGAAATGCTAAGCTCATTTTTTAGAGGAATGGTTCCCAAAGTGTGGGCCGCGGCCCCTTGGTGGGCATGAAGGCCCTTCAGATTGGCCTTAAGAAGTCATGAAAAATAAATAAAACATTTGTAAGTTTCAATTTTATAAGTTTGAAATGACCAAATATTTGATTCATTTTATAAAAAAGTCATCAGAACTAATCAAAAAAAATCCATGGGTTTTAAATTCTCTGTTATTCTTCATTTATCTGACCCAGTTTAACAGGTGTTACACTCTATTTGGTGACCTGTCACATTAACACCAGTACATATCTTGTTTCTTGTCATTGGTACAATTACTCTCGTGTACTGATCAGACTGATGATTAAAGGTTTGGGTGGGCTGCAGAAGATTTTCAGATTCCAAACTCGACCATGGCATTCTTAAGTTTGGGAAATGGCTGGTGTAGAGGAGAACTTCAAGAACCAAAGTCACTCATCACCTGGGGATCATGTACTGTTTCTCAGTCTCGTACCTCCATCAAACCTGCAACATTTTCATATAGGAGGGCAGGTCAGACATTAGAAAACTCTCAACTTAAAACCAGCAGTGGTAGAATAACATTCAGAATTCATTTTAAAATTCTGGTCATCAATCATGGTCAAGATATGTGCCTGGCAGGTCACTAAGATCCTCCAACTCTGAACTAAAAGGCACAGATATGCTGCCTCTGCCAACATATGCCCCAAACTCTGAAGCAGTCTGCCAAAGGGTCTTAGGGGCTCTCAATCTGTTGAAACTTTCCAACACAATCCTAAAACACATAATTTTACCATTGCTTTCTCCTGAAGTGTTTTAACTGATGGTTGGAGAATATCACCTCCACTCCCCCTGCTTCTCCTGTTCAGGTGGAAAGTTATTCTGTGCATTTTTCTTTTTCTTTCTCCTCCTTTCTACTACAGCTGTCTGGGCCACACTTCATAATTTCAGACCCAAATTATTATCTAAAAATCTATGAATACTTTAAGAGTTGTGACAAAACATCATTTGGCAAATTGAAAAAAACAAACACACAAAAACAGAAAGGTTGAGCTTAAAGTTCAGAGATTTGTTTATTTATTTGTTTTTGTTGAACCTTCATCTCCCAGGTTTTAATTCAGTGAATTAGTCAAAAGCAAACATTCACATTTTTGTGTAGAATTTTTTTTAAATTGAATTTCAAGAAATGTACATATCATTCATATTCATATTAAATTACATATATTATGATGAAAATAAAGTTTAATCCACATTCTCAAGCAAAGAGCAGCTATTGCAAAATACCTGCTCTGAATCACATGCTAACGGCATGTATACCACTAAAACACAAAAAAATGTTATATTAAAAGGTGCAATATGTAATAATTGGCTGAATTCATTCTCCAAAACAAATAAGAGTTTGCGTAGAGTAACCAGAGTAACTGCTAACTGTTGCTAAACTGTAGCTGCCATTACATAGTTAGCTCAGTTAGCTGTGCAGCTTGCAGTCTGGTGCAAAAAGCCACTAGCACAGGAGCTTTAGACTACCAGAGAGAAGGGATGAACATATTTTTTATATACTTTGATTTTCTTTATTTCTCTCTATTTATTTCTTTATGTCGTCCACTAATAAGAAGATCAGCGGATTGATCCTCCCTCGATCTGTATGTTGAAGTATACTTGGGCAAGACACTGAACCCCAAATTGCCTCTGAAGGCATAGCCCTCAGTGTGTGAATGTGTGTGAATGAGCACGGCAGCCTCTGTAGTGTGAGCAGTTTCAAGCCCAGGGCGAGGGGGACCCAGCTGGGAATGCTGACAGGGAGCGGTGCCAAAATGGGCATCAGGACCGAAGCCAGGGGAGTGGACAACTGAGCCGGGCTCAGCAGTCTCCCAGTGAACATGGCCAGGCTGGGACCGAACACAGACTCTGACCAGTTTGACAACAGTAAATACATTAGCAGGGTGATTTATAGCAGCTCCGGCCATGACTCGGACTCTGGGGACAACAAAAACATGGCAGATGAGAACAGGAGAGGCATAGAGTGGGAGAGGAGCATGAAACGGGAAAATGTGAAAACTCTAACAACTTTTTGTTCATATAATTTCCATTTTGAATGTTTTAATTTGAATTAATTTTAATTAAATTTGTACATATTGTACCTTTAAATAAAGATAAACAAATGCTATGTCGTTTTGTCTCTTATTTGTACAAAAAAAGAGACAATAAGCAAAAGAAATTCAGTTTCAGATGGATATACAAAAGCAAAAAACTAAGTTAAAATTAGTGCTGTCAATCGATTAAAATATTTAATCGCGATTAATCTCATGAATGTCATAGTTAACTCGTGATTAATCGTACATTAATCGCACATTTTTATCTCTTATAAATGTCCCTTGAATGATCATTTTAATACTCTTATCAACATGGAAAAGTGGATAGGCTTGCTTTGTGCAAATGTTTTTTATTGAAAACAACGTGTAGTGTTATATTTCACACTACTTAATGCACTTAGATTCATACTTTTCCAAATTACTTCTGTGTTAAATATTGTCAGAGATGCCGCATACGGACTGATTTACCTCCATCAGGTGGCGGTAATAAAATGCGCTAAATGCATTTCAGATGCTAAAATCTCCCGAAGAATCCAATCCAAACATAGATGAATGAAAGGTTGTTTGTAATATATATAATTCTAATTTGTGATCACTGACTTTATTAAGCCGACTGCATCTAACACAGCGACACGCACCGTGCAGCCTTGATGGAGACGCTGTAACGTCTGACCGCAAACAAAGTAAGTGATCCGTGTCAGCTTAATATCATGACTTTAAAAGCACCGAATTAACGAATTTCGTTATAATAAAATATGAAGAATTGTAAAATATAATTTCTTTGAGGCTGTTCAGTCAGTCTAACGAAGATCAAGTGTGGCTTGTTCAGTCAATATTGTTCATTATTGATAGTGCTGAAATGATACTTTCTGCCTAAAATAATTGATACCTTGATAATACACTACCTACCAGCCTTAGGGTGGAGCAGCCATTCACTACATGATGTGTTGTGAAATGCACACACATTAATGTGGCGGCTTCGGAGTCGTCGTCGTGGCCACAGCTTATAAAAACTACAAGTTCACTTGGTCACAATGAACGTTAATCTCGCGATAAAAGAAATGACGCCGTTAAAATTGATTTGCGTTAACGCGTTAATAACGCAATATTTTTGACAGCACTAGTTAAAATTAATACTTTTTCTATTAAAAAAGAACAAAAGTCCTAAAAACTTGCCTTGTTTTCATAAGACAACAGTATGTGTCTTGCCTCTTATCTATTTGCCTACATTTCTCTGTTTCTCTCTCCTACATGAGGCTCACTGTGTAAAGCGTCATAATTCATGCTGATGGAGTGTTGGTATCATGGCTGTCCATTGTGCAGCAGCACACAGAGGTCAACAACTCGTCTATGATCCCTTTTCTGATGAAAACATAGAGAATTGAATCTGCCAGAGGACTCAACCTGAGACAAGTGACAGACAGGTGGCCCAGGTTAGAGTTTTCCCCTGCCAGGAACCAAATGATGGTGGGAAGGAACAGCAGCATGTAAAAAACCAGCACCAGGACTAAAAGTCCCACAATTCGTCGTTTTTCATCAGTGGGGACACAGCTGGTAGACAGGGCTCTGAGGGTCCCACCCAGGAAGAATATGAGCAGTGGGAGGGGAAGGAGGAGGAAGACGGCGAAGATGGTGTAAGAAAGCTCAATATCAACCCATTGGAAAATATAGAGAATGACAGAAGGAATGGACCAGACGATGACACAGACCAGCACAGAGGTCTTGATGGTCCGTCTGTAGCGGTACCACAGTGGACAGGCAATGACTAAATACCTGGAAGACAAGATGGACACATTGAGGAGCTTCAGAATTATAAAGTAATATGACAGAAACTGCTACACACACACTGACTATACAGACAGACAGCTTTAACACTCAGCACTTCACAGCCTCCTTTTCTCCTGGTTTGTCTTCAGTAACATCTCATAATTATTTCTTGTAATGTTTTTTATTTCTTGTTTTACTTTTCAGTTGTTGTAAAGTTTATTTACAGTCATCATTTGTGAAGTTTCATATGTGTAACATCAACCTGCCAAAGGACTACAGATGGAAATTAGCTTCTGGCTATAATCTTGCATGTTAACATGTAAATGTTCATTAATATGCATCGTTCCTATTTTATATAAATAAATGAAATGAAAAATACCTTTCCAGAGCAACACACATTGTGAAGCCCACACTGGCCACCACGCCAAAGTAGTAAATATAATAAATGGCGATGCCATATATCATCTCATGTTGTGCCACCCAGACAATCATGCAGCAGAGCTGAATGAGGTCGGAGATGAGGAGGTTGATGACGTAGATCGGAACAACATGATCATTTCGAACCTGCAGAAAAACATTGACAAAAGTGAAGCAGCAGTTATTAACTCCACCTCCTCCCAAATATGTCATCCAGCTCTGTCCAGCAGCTGCAGTCACAGACATATATGCATTTTTCATCCAACACGTAATTGTGCTATCAGAAATATCTGATATAACAAAGCTAGTGACCAGATTTACTGCAGCTTTTGCAGCTGTTTTTCAGGCAGGAGTGTGAGTTGCAGAGTTTTAGAGATATTGGCTGGCTCTTCAGTATAATGAAACTAAATGGCACTCAGGTTGTGGTGCTCAAAGCACCAAAGAAATACATGTGAAAATTTCAAAGCTAGTTTCTCTTAGGACTACTTTTTTCTGCAGTAGAATCTACTGGAACTACTTTCTTTTCTAACAGAAAGAAAGGAACAAAGATTTAAAAGATGCTAATGAAGTCGCCTGTCTTATCTCGATAGGGAGACTGTTTCAAAGCCTAGGGGCTCTTACAGCAAAGGCCCTGTCCCCTTTAGACACAAGCCGGGATCTGGGGACAACCAGGAGAGCTGCATCAAATTTTGTGACATCCAACATTTTATGTCACTGAGGCAGGCATGAAGATTATCTAAAGCACTGGAATTACTGGATTTTAGGGGGACATATAACTGTGTATCATCTGCATAACAGTGATGGGAAATACCATGGTTGTTAATTATCTGGCTTAGAGGGAGCATGTAGATTGAAAACAGCAGAGGGCCAAGGATGGACCCTTGCGGGACACCACAGTTAATGTTAGTGACAGAGGAACATGCATTTGATATCATGACTGAACAGGTTCTATTAGAAAGATACGAGCGCAGCAGTTGCAGGGCAGTTCCCTTAATACCAACCCAAGCTTCTAAACAGTGCAAAAGGATGGCGTGATTGATTGTGTCAAAAGCGGCACTCAAATCTAAAAGCACAAGAACAGAGCAGTCACCTCTGTCTGCTGTTAAAAGAAGATCATTACAGACTTTGACCAGGGCTGTCTCTGTGCTGTGGCGAGCTCTAAAACCAGACTGAAAACTACTAAAAATATTGTTCTTATGCATAAATGATATTAATTGGGTTGAAATAACTTTTTCCAGCACTTTAGATAGGAAAGGTAATTTAGAAATTGGTCTGTAATTTTCCAGTACTAGCGGGTCCAAGCTTGTTTTTTTTTTAGTAACGGTTGAATTATAGCATGTTTAAAACTGTTAGGAAAGTTGCCAGAGGTCAGAGAGCAGTTAATAATTTGTACAATAAATGGACCAATGGTGGGAAAGAAAACCATACAACCATAAAAACTTAGTTGGTAAATAGTCTAAAACACAAGTGGAGGAGTTTATTTGACTAATTAATTTATGGAGTTCTACGATATCAGTAGAGTCAAACTGGGTGAGGGAGGCAGGATTATTGAAAGTGATGGGTAGATACTGAGTATTCGTTGCAGTTGCAGAAGCAGTTGAGATGGTGGAGAGCCACAAATATCTCGGACTCACCCTGGACAATAAACAGCACACCACTGACATCCATAAACGCTGCCAACAAAGACTCTCTGCCATCCGCACACTAAGAGCACTCTCAGTTGCCCCCCACCTCCTGTTGCTACTTTATAAAAGCATCATTCAACCCATACTCCTCTACTGTTCCCCCTGCTTCTTCAACATGCTGTCAGCACCCAACCGAAACAAACTAACACAAATTACAAAGCTGCCAAGATCATCGGGCTCCCCACCCCCAACCTCTCAGACCTCAATAGCACAGCCACTGCACGCAGAGCACACTCCATAGCACTCAATCCCAGTCATCCACTCAACTCATACTTTACACTCCTTCCTTCTGGCCAAAGATACAGGTCGCTGGCTTAGAAGAAAATAAAATTCAACAAAAGTTTCATCCCATATGCCATAACTGAACTAAACAAGAGAATGAAAAGATTGTAAATGTTGGGGAATGTATGTGTATGGTGGCTGGTATATGTCTGTGGTATTGATGTTGTGTTTGTAAAGTTGTTTGTGTAATTTCTTGTGGCTGTACGGAAAGTGAAAACAATTATCCTGAAAAGGCTAATAAATCTATCTAAATCTATCTATCTATTTTTGATTTTAGGGTGAACTGTCCCTTTAAGTGTGTGCTTGGCTGAATTAATTTCAGTTTTAACTTTCTTATTAACAAATTCCCCAGCCTCACCTGCTCTGAGCTGCTCAACCTGCTGTGTTCTTTCAATAGTCACTCCCTCGAGGAAGTTGTGATGTTGAGATCACAAGAATTCTATCAAATTCAACCAATCCCTGTGAACTGACCCTTTGTTAAGCCCCACCTGTTCAATCACAGCTTAGCAACCGTAACTAGAGCTGACAAGTTTTTCATTTCTCTACATGATCCTACAACACTGTTCTCCTCTCCTGAAATCATTTTTCATTCACTGCAAACCCTTTTACTCCCCCCGCGAGTTTGCTTCATTCATTCTGGTCGGTGTTTACATTCCACCGCAGGCCAGTGTGCAGGAGGCGCAGCGCGCGCTCGCCGACCAGATATTGTGTGTGGAGCGGACATACCCGGACTCCTTAGTTATTGTCCTCGGGGACTTTAACAAAGGTAAACTCAACCACGAACTCCCCAAATACAAACAGTTCATTAATTGCCCGACCAGAGAGGGGAATACTTTGGATCACTGTTACACCACAATCAGCGGTGCTTATCATGCCGTCCCCCGCGCTGCACTGGGACACTCCGACCACGCCATGGTCCACCTGATTCCTTCATACAGACAGAAATTAAAGCTCTGTAAACCTGTTGTGAGGACATCAAAGAAGTGGACCAGTCAGGCCGTGGAGGATCTTCAGGCATGTTTGGACTGTACTAACTGGGATGTTTTCAGGTCTGCTACCAACAGTCTGGATGAGTACACAGAGGCTGTGACGTCATACATCAGCTTCTGTGAGGACTGCTGTGTACCATCACGCACAACGGTGAGGTACAACAACGACAAGCCCTGGTTCACAGCCAAGCTCAGACAGTTACGGTTGGAGAAGGAGGAAGCATTCAGGAGTGGGGACAAAGACAGGTTTAGAGAGTCAAAGTACAAGTTTAGCAAGGCGGTGAGAGATGCTAAACGTAAGTACTCTGAGAAACTCCAACAACAGTTCTCAGGTAATGACTCTACCTCTGTCTGGAGAGGGCTCAGACAGATTACGAACTACAAACCCACAGCCCCCCACTCCATGAATGACCTGCGCTTGGCCAACGAACTGAACAAGTTCTACTGTCGCTTTGAAAGACAATGGGACAGACCTGACACCATCCCCCGCGACACCCTTCACCAGCTCCAGCCCAGGAGCCCCACCTCCCCCACCCCAGCCCCTCCACTCCTGCCTACCTCAGCACCCCCTTCCCCTTCCCCCTCCACCACAGCAACACCTCTCTCCCCTTCTGCCACACTGCCACCCCCCTCCCCCTCCTCCACAGTGACACCTCTCTCCATCCTGGAGAGGGACGTCAACAAACTCTTCAAGAGGCAGAACCCCCGCAAAGCAGCAGGACCTGACTCTGTCTCCCCCTCCACCCTGAAGCACTGTGCCGATCAGCTGTCTCCAGTGTTCACAGACATTTTTAACACCTCACTGGTGACATGCCATGTGCCAGCCTGCTTCAAGACCTCCACCATCATCCCCATCCCCAAGAAACCAAGGACCACAGGACTCAATGACTACAGACCCGTCGCACTGACCTCTGTGGCCATGAAGTCCTTTGAGCGCCTTGTTCTGTCCCACCTCAAAACCCTCACTGACCCTCTCCTGGACCCCCTGCAGTTCGCCTACAGAGCCAACAGGTCTGTGGACGATGCTGTGAACATGGCCCTCCACTACATCCTTCAGCACCTGGACTCTGCAGGAACCTATGCCAGGATCCTGTTTGTGGATTTCAGCTCTGCTTTTAACACCATCATGCCAGCGCTGCTTCAGGACAAGCTTTCCGAGCTGAACGTGCCTGACTCCACCTGCAAGTGGATCACAGATTTCCTGTCTGACAGGAGGCAGCAGGTGAAGCTGGGGAAGCATGTCTCTGACTCCCTGACCATCAGCACAGGATCCCCCCAAGGCTGCGTTCTTTCTCCTCTGCTCTTCTCCCTGTACACCAACAGCTGCACCTCCAGTCATCAGTCCGTCAAGCTCCTGAAGTTCACGGACGACACCACCCTCATTGGACTCATCGGCCTACAGGTGGGAGATCGACCGACTGGTGACCTGGTGCAGTGAGAACAACTTGGAGCTCAATGCTCTAAAGACAGTGGAGATGATTGTGGACTTCAGGAAGAGCCCAGCCCCACCCACCCCCATCACCCTGTGCGACTCCCCAGTGGACATTGTGGAGTCATTCCGCTTCCTGGGCACCATCATCACCCAGGACCTGAAGTGGGAGCTAAACATCAGCTCCCTCATCAAAAAAGCCCAGCAGAGGATGTTCTTCCTGCGGCAGTTGAAGAAATTCAACCTGCCAAAGACAATGATGGTGCACTTTTACACCTCCATCATCGAGTCCATCCTCACCTCCTCC
>JAJHUR010132185.1:20515-32776 GCA_027495735.1 Lutjanus campechanus | reverse complement strand
CACACACACACACCAGGCAGCCGATAGCTCACACATGCCGCGCCGGACGAGAAAACAGCGGGAACGTCTAGATGTTGATGTGAGGCTGGACGGCACCGCGGCAGCTGAGCTTTCATTTATCTGCTTTGTCAGAATCACTTCAGGTCTGATTTATTCATGAGCTGCTTTTATATCAAACAGGTTCGTCACGGCGCTTCACAGAGAACAAAGAACTTTAAGAGACAAAGCCTTTGAATTAGTGCTTTTAATCACGCCCAACAAAGTCTGTGCAGGAATTTCTCTTTGTGACATCAGTGCTGTCAAAGTGGCGCACGGTTCGCTGTATTCAGACTGTATCTGCTGCACGGCTCCACCAGTAAATGAGGAAATTGTTGGGCATCGTTTCAGACCTGACTTCATGTTGTACAACAGACCTTTTTATGTTTGTTCAGTTTGCGTAGTTGTTTTTTTGCAGTATCATCTTTCTTTTTTGTTATTGATTTTAGCCAGAATCTGGTTGAAATAAATTTTAGGGAGGACAGATGGTCAATAGCCTCAGCTTGTACTGAAGACTTTGTCCCGTGATGATCTAAATTGCGGCATTTCCATTGCAGAGACTTTCCTCGGGGACTGGAGAGCTTTGAAGGAACTCAGTGCGTTTCCACCACAGGAACCAGGGTCTGAATTGAGTGACAGAGACTTTATTTTACCCCCCACCTAAAAGTCCTTGCTCAGGGGTAGTACTTACCAAAAGTAATGGAACTTTGATTTTAACGTCATGATCAGTCCAAGTACCCACTGCATTTTATTTCAGCTGCAAATCTGCACTGTAGCTGCAAACCAGCTTGTTTTTGTTTACTGTGCTTTGACACGTGAACATGGAGTTACACAGGAGAAGCCGACCACAGATGCACTGACAATGAATTCCTGGTGTTTTTGAGTTTATGCTTTACGCTGAGGACAAAATCCATTTTTCATATGTCAGCAGACTAATTTGCCTAATACCTATAATCTATTACCTTTTACTTCGTTCCCGGGACTTAAAGTTCCAGCTACTCTGGATGGAAAAGCAGCTAATGTTGTTTCAGAGAGATTTCATTAATAACTGCACATCTCTGATATAGAAATGGCTTCATTTAAGGATATTGAACTTTAGTAGAAAATGATAGTTGCTGACAACTTGGTACAATCTTAAAAAAAAAAAAAAAAACACTTCTAGTGCTGCTAAAACCCTGAATAGAATATTGAGCCTTTTTGAGCAAATAGTTCCAGGAACTAAACTCACTTTTTTTTAGCGCTATAGATCACTGTGCCACACATTTGCTGGTCCGCCGCTCCAAGCTGCTCCGATTATTGTGGTCCTTAATTTTACTTTAGTCTTGCTTAAATTTTTAAGGCATTGTTTTCGGTTGTGAACAATGTTCAGCTTGCAGGATATATTTGCGTACACCTTCTCATTGTGGGTCGCTGTTTCCAGTTACCGCTGGCTTTGGTCTTCAGCATAAATGCTCAGTAAGGTCTGGACTTCTTTGTAGGTCCACCTGTCATGTGCTTTCTTCTGTAACTCCATGTTGATGTCTCAAAAGAGCACAAGCCCCATCCCCAAGGTTTCTGTACTACCCCCCCTTTGATTTAGACCCTTGTCCACCACTGAGTTCCTCCAAAGGTTCCTAGCCCCTGGGAACGTGACGGAAACGCAGCTTATGTAGCGCATTTGCGGTATCACTTCTAACAAATCTGAATAACTGTAAAAAAAAATGTCAAATTTGCTGGATTACACATAGAAAAGCATTCAGCATCATTGTGCTTGTAACAAGAATCCATTTGTTGATTTACTGCTGTGTGACTTGTAATGAAAGGAAATGTGCCGACGTGTTGTGTGACTAGCTTTGGAGCTTTAACTGTGGCTTGAGAATCAGAAATAGTGACAGAATTCAAACCAACTCCACCCCAAATAGTTCCTGGGCCACCTAAAAGAGTTTTTATGTCATAAATGCTGTCAAAATGCAGGTAAAGATTCTGAGTACCTCTGAGGGTTTCTTTAAAACTTCCTGTGGTCAAAATATGGACTTAATTCTCGTCTTTCCAGGACTCAGGTTCATTAAGCCTCTCTGTCAGCTGCACAGAACCACAAGAGACAAACTGGCCCAGTTAGATTTTAACCCTGCACTCTGTTGCAGCTTTGATTTTTTTCACCTTTCCCTCACATGCAGAGGAAGGTGACTGAGTAACGCCCTTTTTCACATTCATTCACTGCCACACGTTTCCACACACAGGAGCTGGAATTTTCTCTTTAGGAATTTAAAGCGCTCACTTGCTAATTAGGAATTCCTCTCTTTGCATATTTCTCTGTAACACACTTACATGACCAACGTTTCAAAGAGCTCTCTCCTGTCAACGTGATCAAACCTGTGGCCGTACATTACAGGACATTCACTTGAAAGGTACAACAAGGCAGCTACAGTCTCTGCCGAAGCTCAGTGGCTGCTCGATCTGTCCTGAAAGGTTGTACAGTGGCACAAAGTGACGCCTTTCAAACCAAATCCACTTTTATTCAAAGCAGCTTTTTTTTCTCTCTCTCTCTCTCCTCGTTCAAATCTCCATTTCAAAGTGCAGGATCTGAAGCAGAAACAGATATTTTGTCATTGACGGTGACCACAGAAAGGGGGCTTTGCTCTTTTGTGTGACACCTGAGAAATGGAGTTTTTTAATGTATGAGGGATATATCTTTGTTTTGTTTTGTTCTTACGGTAAATTGCATTTTGTTTAGCCTCCGGCAGTGTAAACATCCGAGCCGTGCACAAACGTTCCTCCTATCTATTTTCCCAGGATCAAAGCGAAACTGCCCCTTTTTACAACAGGAGATCACACAAATGCATTGCTTTGCCTCGTTATTAACAAACCCTAATTAAATAAGCTGTAATGACTAATCCATATCCCCCCAAAGAGGCCACAATATGCTTTAAATACATGTTTAAATGCAGGGAATTATAACAGATTTATGCAAAGAAGGCTAATTTTGTGCCAAATATTGCACTTTGCAAATATTTCTCACTGTAATCATGAATGTGATGACTTTTTTCATTAAAGGGATAGTTCAGATTATTTGAAGTGGGGTTGTGTGAGGTAGTTATCCATCATCAGCGTATTACTTACAGTAGATGGCGCATCACCAGTTTGGAGAGGCACCAGGAGGACGGGTGTAGGAAGTTAAGCATTGAACTGCTGTGGATAGCAAACCTATTTTTACCACTTAAAAAATGCTCACTTTAAAAGTGACCAACCAATAAAGGATTAAGTCTGGTGTATATTTAGAACATTTTCAGTGCTTTACTTTGCCATCAGACAGCATTTTCTCACAGAAAACTGCCATTTTATAAGCCAAATATCGTTCTGTCAAAAGCCACCAAACCCCAGAGACAAAAACAGTAATTTTACTTTCCAGAACACAGGAGTTACTGGTGTACTTTTGCCTCTATTGGTTAGTTTGTTTGTGTTATTGTTTGATTCGGTGAATCCGAACTTACTCTTTAAAACACCAAAGACACACAATAACACAAAAAAAGCTAACAGATCGAGGCAGCCATAGACCAGCAACTCCTGGTAAAACTACTGATTTCACCTATGGGGTTTGGTTGCTTTGGAGAAAGAGTGATATTTGGCTTATATGGCACCATTTTCTCACCAGAAAAGACTGTCTGGTGGCAACCTAAAGCAGTGAAAATCTTCTTAACATAACACACACTTAGACTGATATTGATTATTTTTAGGTGGGCCTTTTTAAAATGTTTTTTAAGTGCTGCTGACCCCGTCCACACATGTACATTGCTTGGCCTCCTACACTGATGCTCCTGCTGCTTCTCCAAAGAAGTGGGATTTTAAGTTCATCCAAGTTAAAAATGACAATTTTTAAAAAAAGAAAGCACCATTAAGTCTAAGTGATAAAACATGCTGAACGAACCCTTTAAGTAGGAAATGTGTGTCTAACACAAAGAAACAGTTCTAGTCCGTCCATGTTGCTGCTGCTGCTCATTCAGAGCTGCCAGAGGACGTTGTGCTCGACTGCTCAGGCCCCATAAAGCCAGAGTGAGCTACGAGTCTCTGGAGATTATTATATCTACCCCATAAAGCCCAATTCCCCATGTTTAAGACCTGAAGATATTCTAAGACTTGATTTTCTCCTTTTCTTTCACAGAGGTCATAAGTAATACATGAAGGTAGTGAGCCATTCATGTTGAGGGTGGATTTATGCTCTGTGCACCGTCGCCTCACTGTTTTTCTTCTCCTCAATGGGCCTTTTTACTTAAAAGAAAAAAAAAAAAGTGTAGTAAATATTGTTGTCAAAGCCAGAGGCTGCGCAGAGAGCTGCACCGCCACGTTAAGCACATAACATCTCCAGGAGTTTTAATGACTGTAATAAAACAGAGAAAACAATTCACAACTCATCCATTCAGTTCACTTCATGTAAGAGCTGCAGAACAGAAAGAGAAAATCTTTCAGCTTGTCTGAAGTATTAAAGGCTGAGATGAAACAGGAAGAAGAACAAGGCGTTTTTAGAGGATTGCTTTTGCTTGTGCATGCATGTTTTTCACTGCAGAGTTCACACATACTAAAGCCTGACTGATACTGGATGAATAATATTATAAATAAACACAGATATTTGAAATAATCTGTCCACTTGTGGTTATCAAACACTTGTACTTGCACTTTAACAATAAACTGTCATTGTCCAAAACGATATCAGGGCACTGAAACAGTAAACCGTCTCTGGGAAATTTAGAAACAGAAATTAATAATTAGAAATCCAACAAAATATTATACTTGAATTAAGAAAAAAGCAAAATACAACAGCAAATATCGGCGGATAATATCAGCGGACTGATAGATCTGTCGGGTTACTCACTCTGGTACTGTACTTGAGTACAAATTTGAACTACTTGTACATTTTATTTTGCAGACTTTTTCCACATTTCTGAGAAAAAAAAGTGATTTTTACTCTACTACATTTATCTAATGGCTGTTATTGGTGACTTTACATGTTCTGGTTTTATATTCAAGACAAAATAAGCTCTGATTTGATGATTTTGAGGTCACATGTTTAAATATCCAGGCTAAGTTTGGCCTGTTTTTAGGCCTGTTGGCGACGTAGAACCAGTCTGTCGACGCACAATGAAATACTGTACAATCATTTGTCACCAGAGCCTGACTGATACTGGATTTTTGGAGCTGATGTTGATGATACTGATATTAGGATGTAAAAAATTCTGATACTGATATCAGAATATATCTGATATTCTTTACATTGATATAAAAACATTAGACAATCTAATCAATCAATCAAAGGGGAAACATGAAATAATGATGAATAAATCTCTTGTATCTTGTATAAACAGACAGATAGATATAGATAGAATATAGAATATATAAACACATTCTTTTCTGTGACTCTTCAGATGCACTTGTGACAAGGATATTTTACAATTTCACAGTAAACTTTATTGTCAAAATGACTTCAGGGCACTGAAACAGTAAACTTTCACTGGTGTTTTTAATTAACACAAATAGAACTAACATACAAACAATCTGTTGTAAGCTCTGTTTAAAAAAAACAGTTTATATTGGATAACATATACGCCAATACCGATATAGACCCATGTAGCTGTGATAGTCCAATATCAGCCAACTGTTACAGCTATCTAGCTCCATATGTCACCTAAACATCTTGGCGTCTTTTGACTTGCAAATTCACAAATCTTTGCACACTTGGATTGAAATTTAAATTAAAAGGTCTTTTAAAATCTCCAGAGTGTTTAATGGATTGAAAAGAGACAAGGGGACACAGAGAGGGACAAGTATCACAGGTCCCCGACAGGTATTGAAGCAAGTGTTATACACCTGAACTTCTCAGCCACCAGAAAGCTCCTTTGATAACTGTTTTATTAATCCGTAGAAGTGCTTCAACTGAACTGAAAGAGATTTTTAATGTTTAATTCAATTTTAAACCTCCAGCTTTGTGGCTTTTTACCACCAATGCATTAACACTTACCATCTATTGATTGGATTTAGTCACAATGAGGACTGTTTTCCATTGTGGTATCACTGCTTTCACTTCAAAGCTTTGAGCGCCACTTCTGTCTCTGTGGTTTGATTTTGGAGGAGTGACGATCTGCCTACGCTCAGGCGTGTTTCAAAGGAACTCTGGCAGCGTTACCTGCTGCTTCCCCCGCAAAAACATCACCTCTGTCTGTCTGCGAGGGTGCGTTCGTCTGCTTGGCTCGCGTCCGTCCGCGCCGGCAGCCGCTCGCCTCGCGCTTGAAGGAGCCCCATCTATAATTTAGAGCACCTATTATGCATTCCCCGTGAAGATTGTCTCGTCTGTGCCGCTCCTGATTTCAACCTCGCCTCTCAACTTCAATTTCCTCATCTCGGTTCAGGGCCGTCTGTGAGCGGGGCTGCGTTCACGTTCGCTGCTCTGTAAGGCCGCTGCCCTTTCAGCGGGTCAACAGTGGGTGTGTTTGCCATCATAAATCACGCTCTTAACACACCTCATTCACTTTCCCATGGGTGGGTGTGTGTGTGTTGTGTACTCTGTTGCCCAAGCAGCTCACTGAAAGACGTCCACAGCGGTTGTTTGTGCATATGTGAAAGTATGCATGCGTCTGTGTGCTCATGAGTGTCCTTGTGTTTGTGTGCGTCGTGGCGTTCCCTTGAATGGTTGCCAGAGCGACCAGAGCGTGCATGAGGTCGTCTTTTTTGTCTCTGGTCGACGGCGATGGTGTGTAATTGAGGTCTGGACGAGAAGACACCTCGGATGGAAGGACGAGAGGATACACAAGGACACCCTCTGTTTATTTATCCAGACGTGTCCCTCCATCTCTCCTCCATCTTCAGCGGCGGCCGGCATCCTTAGTGAGGCTTGTAAACATGTTGATTTTTCCCTGGCGCGGGCCGAGCTGGCACACGGAGCTCCTGGAGTAAATGAGCTGGTGTTTGACAGGGAAGGTTGGAGACGAAGGGGGGAGGTTCATTTCCACACAGCACAGATCTGTCTCCGTCCTCGTGCTGGAATAGAAAGTTGCACTTTTCTGATTTCCAGAGGCAGATTAGCTGATAGCTCGCCAGCGGGTCGGCGGTTAATTCTGCATCACTGCCTCTTTGTTTCAGACGGGGGGGTTGGGAGGGTGGGTCTTTTCTTATACTGAGAAAACTCTATGACTGAGTTTACCTCTTAATTACGCAGTGGAAAAAGGAAGAAGGTGTTTACACAAACTCCTAAAGCCTTAATTATTAGAATTCTACAATATACTGTATACCTGTGGGGAGAGACTTATTCTGGTTTTACAGGTAGAAAACCTGCTTGGTTTTCCCTCAATATTGCGAACATTGTGTCCTGATGTTAGCAGGTTGCTACCAGCAATCATTTAGATGATAAAAGTCAACTTGATGTCCTCAAACTTCCAAGAAAAAGTCCAACATGCATTAAGTATTCAATTTACAGTGATACTGTAAAAAAACAAAAGAAGTATCTCACCATGCAGATGGAAAGAAGCAAACTTTTAAGTTTGAGAGGCAGGACCAGACTTTTTTTTGACAAATTTAAATGATAAATGAAACTCAAATTGACCAAAAATTGACTCTTTTCGTATTATTTGAACTGGGGTTGTATGAGGGATTGATAGTCTGTGTATTTCCTCAGCGTGCCCTCAGTTAGGAGAAGCAGAGAGAGTCACCAGGACAGAAGCTAAGAAATGTACTGCTGTGGACAGGGTCAGCAGCAACAGGTATTTTAAACACTTGAAAAAAGGTCCACCAAAAAAAAAATCAGTGCAAGTTTAAGTGTACGCTAAATTAAGAACATTTACACCACGTTACTGTGCTGTCAGACTGTTTTTCTGGCAGGAAATTGCTGTTATATAAGCCAAATAATGCTGTCTCCAAACCAACCAAACCCCATAGGCAAAATCAGTCATTTTACCTTGCAGAACATGAAAGTTGCCGGTCCACCACTTTCTTGATCTCTTAGTTAGTTGGTGTTATTGTGTGACTTAAGAGAATCTGAACTAGTCTTTTAAAACACCAAATCACTCAATAACACTAGACACCTGGAGTGGAGTGGATGGAGTGAACCAGCACAATCCCCTGGTCTGTGAGGTAAAATTATTGTTTTTCCTTATGGAGTCTGGTTGCTTTGGAGAAAGCAATATCTGGCTTATTTAAGACAGTTTCCAGCTGGAAAAGGCTGTCTGACCGCATGGTAAAATGGTAAAAATATTCTAAATATAAGGTACTTTGGACCTTTAATAATAAGTAGCCAAAACAACTTTTGTTGCTGACCCTGTCGACAGAAGTACACTGCGTCTCTCTGCTTCTCCTAACTAATGGCGTGCCGACCAGCATCTACTGTAGATAAGACACTGACAATCATCTCATACAACCCCACTTTAAACAATCCAGACTATGTCTTTAAGATCATTAAGTTAAAATTGAAATACATGATACTAGATGCAACTGAGATTTAAAATCATACGACAAGTTGGATGTGCCATGAAATGTGTTGAAAACAAACTTTTCTCATGACCCAATGTGTCTTTTTTTGTGTGTGTGTGCAGACTCTGTGTCAAGCGAGACAGCCTTCCTGGAGGACTATGTTCTGGGCATGGGGGACACCCTGGAAATGTCATGTGACCTGGAAGACCACTCAGAGCCCGTCGTCTGGTTCAAAGACGGGGCCGGGCTGGTGCCTAGCAACCGGACGCGGCTGGGCCAGAGGGTGTTGTGCATCATCAACGTTTCGTACGAGGACTCGGGCGTCTACTCGTGCCGGCTCGCCCACAGCAACACGCTGCTCAGCAACTACACCATCCGGGTGACAGGTGAGGGCAACAAGGGGTGATTTTAAACCTGTAGTAACCATTTAAACTATGCAGCCTACTTAACCATGGTTGAAAAAAAGCAAAGGGAAAATGACCAAATGAACAAAACCAGGCAGACATAAACATAAATATTAAAGTAAAAGTGTACTGCTAAGTACTTAAATAACATTTCAAGAAGACATAAAACCAAAGCCATGCTAATTTTTAAGATACTTGAGTCCCTAGCGGAGCTCCAATGGAAACAGACACTTTGGCTGCACCCTGTGGAGCTCTCAGAAATCAACCTGATATGGTTTTTATTCCCGTCTGACAGAGAATCAAAGTATTTTCTGTGAATAAACACAGCGGAGCAGTTACAGCAGCGATGTCTCGACATGACAGCTTTTCATAACGCTTCGTAGAAAAACAGTGAAAACTTAGCTTGCGAGGAGAGCTCCATTATTTTCTCCTCCTGTTCGGTTTCAGCTCCTGGTTCGCTGCTTGCCAAGCTGCACACACACACACACGCACACACACGCACACACACGCACACAGCATCACACCGGCACAGGCTTTCACCGGCTCACACCCGGCCAAGTCTCACACAGATTCCCCCTCCTGACGCACAGTCAAAGGTGAAATTCATTATCGTACGAGGGGATGAGTAAAGTCTTAAACAAGTGTGTGATGCAAACAGAGCTCTGATAGGAATGTGGGAGGGCAGGAGGAGGAGTGTGTGTGTGTGTGTGTGTGTGTGTGTGTGTGTGTGTGTGTGGGTAGGGGGGGGGGGGGTCAGAAGGGAGCGAGCAGTAGCTTAAAAGTCTGGCGGCTTTTTCCCGTAAAACTCATGGACACCAGCTGAGCCTGTTATTGACAACTAATTAGAAAGCAATTAGCTCGAAACATTTCATCATTGAAAACAGATGGGGTGGCAAGAAATGAGAGAGTTCGCTCCCTCTCAACTCACCCCCACCTCCTCACACACACACACACACACACACACACACACACATAGATGCATGTGTCTGGCTGCAAGCCGGGGAGAAAATGGCCTTTTCCAGAACTGATCAGAGGTGGACAGCTTCTCCTCCTGGAGCCACGTATCATCTCCCGACTGCAGGAGGACACATGGAAACACACTCCCAATCAAAGAATGACTCAGCTGTAAATTTTAAAGGGATAGTTTGGATTATTTGAAGTGGGGTTGTATGAGGTACTTATCAATAATCAGTGCATTTTGGAGAAACAAAGAGGGGGACCAGCATGGAGACTAAGAGATGGATGGAGTTATCAGTTTAAGTGTAACGCTATATTTAGAATATTTTCTCCGCTGTTATACGAGTCAGATATCACTCTCTTCAAACTAACCAAACCCCACAGGCAAAATCATCAATTTTACAACACAGAAGTTGCTGGTCTGGACGGTTAGTTTGTTTGTCTTATTGTGCAACTTTGATGAATGCGAATTATCCTTTCAAAATACAGAGGTCACACAGTAACACAAACAAACAATCAAATCAAGGCAGCGGTACACCAGCAACTACATGTTCTGTGAGGTAAAAATGACTGATTTTCCTTAAGGAATCTGGTTGGTTTGGAGAGAGCGATATTTGGCTTATATAACAGCAGTTTCCCGCTGGAAAAGGCCGTCTGACGGCAAGGTAAAGCCACGAAAATAGAAGAAACTTTCAGTCCCAGCAACTACTTTTCAAGGAACTAAAAGGTTTCCTCGGTCTACCGTTGTTTGTGTTTCTACCACGATCTAAAGACCCGAGAAGATTCAGCAAATAAGTCCACTGACGCGTGAAAAAGCGACCGCTGTTTATACACGTACAGTATTTGGTTCATTTGTGCGACACTGCAACAACAGTATTTGTCCTCAGATTTCATTTGGACTTAATTATCGGTTCATCAACAAAAAACAATCTGGTTTGCAGTGATTGATTAGATAAAATGCTGCAAATACTTGACCGCTCAGAAATGTTCAACACTAAAGTTCCTGTTCTTTTGGAAAGTTGTACCCTCCAAACAGGGAATATTTGGAGGGTAGAATAATGTCCTGGGAACTTAATTTAGACCCTGGTCCCTGCAGTGGAAACTAATGGAGTTTCTGCAAAGGTTCCTAGTCCCTGGGGAAAGTTCCTGCAGTGGAAACATGGCTACTGTTTTTTTAGGTGGACCTTTTCAAACCCTTTTAAATGTAACTGGGGGTGTGCCAACTGGCGGCTGCTGTATCTAATACACTGACTATAGATAAGTACCTCACACAACCCCACGTCAAATGGCCTTTTCCAGAACTGATCAGAGGCGGACAGCTTCTCTCCTGCAGCAGGAGGACACATGCGAACTCACTCCCCGTGCACCTCTGATTTAAAAGGGGAGAAAACATCCATCTCTCCAAGTCATGCTCGGCTTTAAAATCCCCCGTCGAGGTGAAATAACTGCGTTGGCTTCCAGCTCGGGAGAAAAACCACACAGGAAGAGAATTCATCGCAGCCCATTGTCAGACATTTCATCTCATTCTAACACTCACTACATGTTTAAATTACTTGTGAATCAGACTTTTTTTTACAGTTTGTGGCGGCAATATCCTGCACCGCCCGTTCTCCTCCCTCTACTCTAAACACAGAGCCTCAGCTCCATCTTAAACACACATGGACTATTGTGTTTTCCCTCAAATATTTGAGTAAGGTGTCAGATATTTAGGAGCGGTATCAGATTTAGCACCTGGACGGCGTCCAGACGGCGCAGAGCGGCCAGCTCGTATTGTACACACACCAGTTACACATGTTGGAAGCAAGAGGCTGTAATGTGAGGGGATGAAAGAGATATTCGCATCATGAAATGCATGAAAAATATTTATATTTGGGGGGTTATCAGAGAAAAGACTGTAGGCAGAAACTATTCAAATATGTCATATTGGCCACAGATCAGTTTTTGCAAAAGCAAATATCTTCAAATAAGTGTTTCCAAATTTAAACCGGCAATGGTCTGTTCAACACTTTTACTGTTTTTGATCAACCTTCATATTTTACTCAACAATTAAACTTTTGTTCCTATAAAGTCAAGTAACAGGTTATACAGTATACCAATCACCAGTTCCACCATATTAGCTTTTTTTTGTCAATTAGGGATCGATATCAATCAATACTTTGGTTTATGAACAA
The DNA here is from genome assembly GCA_027495735.1 of Lutjanus campechanus. Classification (NCBI taxonomy): domain Eukaryota; kingdom Metazoa; phylum Chordata; class Actinopteri; order Lutjaniformes; family Lutjanidae; genus Lutjanus; species Lutjanus campechanus. The sequence continues at coordinate 20,778 of JAJHUR010132185.1, read as the reverse complement.
ATACCTATGAAACTAATAGCAGTCTGATCTACCTCAGCTGCAGCCTGATTTGTGTTTTATCCTTATTAGCAAATATTAGCTAGCTAGCCCAAAAGTTGACAAAATATTACACTGTTTTCCAGCTAGCTAATAAGTGGACAAAACATTGTTAGCTAAGTAACTAAAAAGTCAACAAACTTGCTAGCTAGCTGAAAAGATAACAAAGCATTACTTTCTTTGCTAGCCTTTGTTAGCTAACAAGCTAAAAAAAAAAAAAAAAAAGC